>WAAG01092274.1:96062-117458 GCA_013390105.1 Tichodroma muraria
TCCCCCGGTGCCGATATCAGATCCGGCGGTGCCCAATCCCTCCCCGTGTTCGGCCCCGGGGATGCTCCAATCCCCCGGTGCCGATATCAGATCCGGCGGTGCCCAATCCCTCCCCGTGTTCGGCCCCGGGGACGCTCCGGTCCCCCGGTGCCGATATCAGATCCGGCGGTGCCCAATCCCTCCCCGCGTTCGGCCCCGGGGATGCTCCGGTCCCTCCGTGCCGGAGTCGCACTCGGGGATGCTCCAATCCCCCGGTGTGCTCCGGAGCCCCTGAGCCAGTGTTGGACCCCGGGATGGTTATGGACGCACCTGCAGGAGTGCACCCCGCTAATAATTCAAATTCAAATAATTCTTCAGGCTTCTCACAATGAAGAAATAGAACTGCGAGTTTTCACTTTCCACCCAGCCACCCACCCCCTAGAGTTCAGTGGCTGGAGAAGCCTGGGTGACACGGGGCTGGAGTTTGTTCTGCTCTGCTTAACCCCAAAGGGATACCAAGGCCACAGTGGCGCTCTCCGTGTTTCCTACTGGTTGAACCAGGAGGAAAGGAGGAACTGTCAGTCAGCAGAGCTGTGTCCTGCTCTGGAGATGTGTCCCCCACACCTACAAGACTGTTTGAGGGCAGGGAAAGACAGGAAAGAAAACATTTATTTGAGGGCATTGCTATGGTACAGAGAAAAGCACAAGCACAGCTTCTGTGAGTGTCTGCATCTACCCTCTGGAGTCTACTGAAGGCAACCTTGATGCAACGGGGGGGGATTTACTCCCCTTCACTGGGCCCACCTGTCACCTCTTGGGTTTTACTCCCCTCTTCTGCTTTACACATTCAGCCAAAGTCACAGCCCCGAGCGCTGATCTTCCCCTCAGAGCACGTTGCTGCCAAAGGAAAGGGTTGATCACCTCAGTTCCCATTTTCTCCCTTGCAAGCCTCAACCTGGCATCCTTGGTGAGCTGCTGCTACAGCTGGTCTAGCAAGATAGTCGAAAAAATGTAGATAGAGCAGTGGGCCGTGGGAGCGAAGGGGCTTCTGCCTTCCTTGGCTGTATTTTATTTGGAATACAGGAGGTTATGGTGGAGAAAAAGCAGTTCCTTCATCCCAGATGTGATGGAAAGGTGGGAGGCGAAAGCAGCAGAGGTTTTTTCAGAGCCTGGCTCGGCCCTGAGTCCCAGGAGGTGCCCAGGAGTTCCTCAGTGGGCACTGAAGATGCCGTGGAACCCATAAGGCATTGACACCCCGACTTCTGCTCGCCCCAGTTCCCGGAAGGTCTCTGCATCCAGGACGAGCAGGAAAGCACTTTGGTTCTGCAGGAGGAGGAGAAAGGCAGAGTGAGTGTCCAGGCTGAACTCCTTTCCCCTGTGTTTGCACACAAAGGCACAAAGCAGGCCATGGAGACCAAACCTGTAGGGCAGGAGCACCGAGACTCACAGGTTCCAGGGAATCACCGACATTCCCAGGAAAACTCCTACTTGTACTGCCTGTGCTCAGCCATGACAGAGCCAGACACTCTGGGGAGCAAGGAACTACCTGCCAGGGAGCCTCAAACCTTTTGAGGTTTAAAAAGTGCATTAGTGCTGTGTGACTTTGACAAACTACTGCCAGCAAGTTACCTCAGCGGGGGAGACCACCACAGACAAGATGACTCCGCTGTCCTCTGCCGTGGCATTAGGCATTGGCACAAACACAGGCTCTGACGGGTAGGATCCCTCCTCCTGCCAAATCTAGCAAGCGCAGGAACATATGGATGAGTTTCAGGGACATATGGATGAGTTTCATTTCATTAATACTTGTCTACTACGGTGAGCAGGGTTACAAGCGCTCCCCACAAAGGCACCTGGAAATGCTCTGATCCAAGAAACTTAAGAGTTCAACCTTTTAATTAATTTTTTTTTTTCATTCCAGGAGCGTGATGGTGCCATCCTCTCCTGTCTGGTCGCTGTGCCACATTCATAAGGTGCCAGATGAGGGATGAAATTGGGAATCTCATCCCAGACCCATCTGGGCAAAGCCCTAAAGCCCCCAGTAAATGACACACCTTCAAATGCAGTTCAGTGGAAGGACTCGATGAGCTGACTTCACCTCACCTTGAAATTCTTGGTCTCCACATCAACCTTGATCAAGGAATCTCCGACCAAGTGCCCGAATCCACACCCGTAGAAGTAGCGGTACCTCCTGCCGTTGTACCGAGTGTAATTGATCTGGGGGAACTCCAGGCCCCCAACTTGCTCAAAGCCCTCAGGGTGCAGATTTTCGTGGGTGCACCAGACCTGGGAGAAACGTGCAGAAATTCCAGCAGGGTTGGTGCAGCTTGGACAGGGCAGGAGAGCTGACTGCTCCTGCCAACCGCTGCACAGCCAGAAGGGGTTAAAGCTCTGAGGGCCCGGGCAGTAGCTGCTGCATAAATGCATTTGTGGTTTGATACACACCTTGCCATCTGCACCTTTCACAGCCTTTGCCTGGCTATAAGGCAGAGGGTTCAGGTTTTTCCCCACGGGTGTGTCTGAATCCACGGCCAGAGGGAGAACAAAGCGGCGAGGGAAAGCTCTGGGAACGGAGGCATAAACCTGTTACAGAGACAGAAAGTGATGGGGATGGAGAGAGGACAGACCCTTCAGCACTTTTGGGGAACAATTCTGAAGCTCTAGACACCCCTGAATTATTCTTCTTCTTTTCCTTATGTGTTTGAGCAAGTTCTGGTAAGGTAAAGCACGTACTGGAAAGAAGAAGTTCCCTGCACGTTCCAGTAATTTACAGCAGAAACCAAAACCACAAGAATTAAAAGGGTCAGCATTGCTCTCACAGTAATTGATGCTGAGTTGGGTACGCAAATCAGCCCATTATCTCCAAATCCAGCAGTGGGGCAGACACTGCACTATGTTTTATTTAGTTAGAACAGGCTGATGTTGCTTTACATCACTCTGTGGAGAAGCAGGAGAGCACTGTGCCTTCAGTGCCTGAAGCTGCCCTGCAGGATTCCCTCTTCCACGCTCAGGCACACATGGGTTCGTGGTTAGAAGTCCAGGGGAATGATGCTGGATTTACTTGGGGAGCAAAGTGCAGCCCTCAGCATGGCAGACACTCAGCACACTGAGAGGGATAATTCCACCACTGCCACTAAAGCTCAGCTCAGGCCAAGTTTATAACCCATCATGTTCCCATATAAATAAATAGGTAAGGACCCCATTTTGGTGTCTTTCAATCCTCAACTCACCAGTTCAGTTGTGAAACTCCAAACCTTAATCACATTAATCCTGAAACCCTGTTTTCAAAACTTTGCTGGTTCACGTAACCTGGCTGAGGAACTCTGCCAGACAAAATGTTCTGCCAGGGTTACTGAGCAAGCAAATTTGGGGAAAGGAGACAGGCCATGTGCCCAGACATTGCTGAGGCCTTTGAGGCAGTGAAGTTTGAGATTCTGTTCTGAAATGACTCCTCTGTGTGTGGGGGGGTAAAGTGTGGTGGTGATGCCACTTGGAGAACGTGGGTGTTGGAAGCAGTGTTGGCACCAGGACACCTTCAGCAACACCAAATTCCACCTGGGTTGTGCTCAGAGAAAGAGAAGAAAAAAGGGTGGGATTAACACTCTGCTCAAAAATTGCTTGGAGAAAACCCCAAAATAAATGCCAAAAGAAAGCAGAACCCGATGGGACACAGCTGTGCTCCTCTCAGGTCGGAGCCGAGTCGGTTCTAGACAGCTCAGCACACAGACAGAGGAAGTTCAGCCCTGTCTGGACATGCAGCAGCCCCCCCAGCACGTTGGGTTTCCAACAAACACATCTGCACGGTGAGAAACTGAAAGCACCCCCACCTTTCCTTCGTGTGACTTATGCAAAATAATGCCCCTCACACGGCCTGAAACGGGGCTTTTCACAGGGCTGGGCACAATAAAGAATTTATTCCAATGTGAGGTGACTGTGGGGGACAGTGTAGGGGTTTCTGTGGTATTTGTGTTCCTGTGATTTTCATAAAAACTGCTCCTTTTCTGAAGTAATGCCTTAAAGAACAGGGTTCCTTTTTCTTTTTCCATTTTGAAGTCATGCTACAACTTATTCTGCATAATTTCTTGGGGGGGAACTGTACTACACAAGGATAAGGAAAATGAATGTCATTAAAACCAAGCTTTTAAAACAGAAATAAATTCTGCCAGGCTATGGAGTTCTGTGTCACACACAGAGCTTGAAGAGTTTCAAGGGCACGCTCCACGGAGAGAGATTCAAAAGGAAAGAAAGCATCACGAGATGATAATTTCAGCTTTTACGGAGTTGTGGTCGTGCTGGCCCCCTCACGGTGTTCCCCATTCCACCAGCCTGAGCTTTTGCAGCAGAAAATCAACCCCTGCAGCAGGTGCTGGGGAAGCAAAGGCAGGGATCTCACCTGGTCCAGCCCCTGCCCGCTCCTCCTCAGGTTCTGCAGCGTGTACAGAGCCAGGCTGGTGCCCTCGTCCTGGCAGCACAGGTCCAGCACCACGCAGCCCCGCTCCTCGAAGGCGTTGATTTGGTGGAAGGTCACGAAGGGCCTGGAGCACCACTGCCCCGGCAGCACCTGCGGGGAGCACGGGCCGGCTGAGCCCTCTGCAGAGCCCCCAGCCCCGCCTCCAGGAGCCTTCTCCCCTCTCTCCCCCCGCCCGTTCCAACCCCTCCCATTCCCTGGGGTTTGCCTTCTGGCCTCCTGTTACCACAAAAGGGCTGCTTTAAGCCAGTAGGGAGCAAAACCAGAAGAAAGCCCAAAATGTCAAGCAGCCCCCTGCTGTGCATCTTTGCCAGGTTCTGAGCTTTTTATACCCGGTAGTAGCTGGGACCTGCGTTTCAGTCCCTGTGCTGAAGTCTTGTGAGCTCCAAACTGTTTCTTCCTGCCTGTCCTCTCAGGGCTGGCAAAGAAATGAATGAATAGAGAGGAAAATGCATGAAGAAATCCCATTTTTAACAGATCTACACCCCTGCCTTAAAGTCTTTACTGCGGTAACTTCTGGGTTGATTCTTATCTCCCCATGGCTGCTACTTTTGGGATCTAGAGTTCCAGATTAGCTGCTGCAGGGGCCAAAGACCCCCTCACCTCCCCGGTGTGCTTGTTCACCACGTGGAAGTAGGTGTTGTGCTGAGGCTCCCAGCTTATCCCATCATAAATGGCTTTCCCACGGAGCTTGGAGGTGATGATCTTCAGCAGGTTCAGCTTGAGGGGCTGCTCGATGAAAACGATGTAGTTTTCAGTCATTCCTGAGGAGAGAAGGAAGGAATACCACCCAAATAGGAGGCAAGAAAACATCTCAAGGGCAGAGAGAACCGGGCAGCCCGTTTCCCCAAAATTCCCGGAGTCTGGGGCGGAGCCTTACCGAAGCTGTGGTAGTAGGATGGCTTTGCCCTGTCCATGGGAGGGATGGAGCACAGCACTTTGGCTCCCTCCAACGTGTCCCCGTGGCCTGACTCCTGGGGGGGCACCCTGATGATGTTGTAGCTGGATCCTGGAGAAGGGGAAAAGGTGTTCAAACCAAACTCAGGCTCTGCTCCTTCCCGTTCCCCAGCAATACTTGGAACCACCTCCCCTAAATGGAGCAGAAGCCCAACAGGCAGTAAAACATTCTACAGAGGATTTATCTGCCAAATGAAAAACAAAAGAAAGGAAGCTTGAAAGGAAGTAGAAGGATCTTCTCAGAATGTAGGAGACTGCCAGCTCTGCCTGCAATGCTCTCCTGTAATAACAGGGGCAGGAGGAAAACCAAGCTCACAGGAAATGAAAACTTTGAGCCTTGGTGATGCTCATTTCATAAACCTGAGCCTATGAGCAGGAAAGGATGGCATTTTTGAACAGTAATAATCTAGAGTCTGTTGTGTCCAGCTGAAGAAAACATGTGGCACAGAGCTGGACTTTCCTGAGGCCAAAAGGAAATTAAAGCAGCAAGAATGAAAAATGGTCAAAACCGGGAAAATGTGGAGCTGGCCTGAGGGATCACAATAAAGGACAGTGGCTGTTTTCAGAGGCCTCTGGAAAATGAGGATTTCACACAGCTGACAGGGATTGATAGCTATGAGCAGCCATGTGGATGGAACAGGATCCTACCAAGATGCTCAGAGTTCTGAGAAGAAGAAAAACATCCCATAAAATTCAGCTTTGCTGTAAGATAGCCAGGTGACCAGAATGAATTCTGTCTTCTCTCCCGCAAAAACCCTTATGGTGCTCATCAAAAGCCAGTCATTGTAAGTGAAAGACGTGTGGCTAATTGCTAAATTTCTTCAGATGAGGCTTCAGCGGTGGATGGGACTTTAAAAAAATCACTCTCCTGTTCTCCAGCAAAGCTAGGGAGAGGAAGAGGAGGATTTGCTGAATATTCACAGGCCAAAGTCAGAAAATAAATCCTGAGAGGAGCCAGTTTTATGGGACAGACTGGCACTGACATTTTGACTCTGAAACAGCAATTTCCAGGTCTCTTTGGGTGTTTTTTCAGCAGCTGCTCCCTGAAGCAGCACTGGGGGGGTATCCTGTACCCCCTGCCCAAAAAACCAGCCTGGGCACGCCCAGCTCACCGTGCTTCCCGTAGGAATTGCCCATGTTGTAGGTTGTGCCATCAGCCTCGTAGTGGGGATGAGCTGTGGCCCCATTCACTGCAATGAACTTGCTCCAGTCCACCTGCAAATGCCAAAGATTTTCAGTCAGTGCAGAGCTTTCCAAGGGTTTCCAGCTTTGTGGAAGTCTGAGGAAGAAGACCAGATTTTATTCGTTATTAATGATGTGGGATCTGGACTCCAGCCTTCATTCCGCCTGCAGTCTTTCCTGAAATCCTTGAAGATAAGGATATTTCCTATCAGTAAAGCAGGACTAATAGCAGTAGACATCCCTTGGAAGACAGAGATGTTCCTTATGGTACAAGTGCTGACACAGTGGGAATGGTGCCCATAATAAGAACAGGCAGATGTGGGAAGGGACAGTCACTGCCCCAAAAAATTACCAGGAGTTTTGTCACTGGAAGCTCAGAAAAGCAGGTCCTATTAAGGCACCTCAAACTGGAGAGTTTAAATGTGAAATCATCCCTTCCATTTCTTCACTTAGCCAAAACAATACCAGTCTGCATATAAAAAAAAACAGCTTGAGGGGATTTTTTTTCATTTTATGGCAAGACAGTTCAACAGAGCTGAACCTAAAAATCCCCACGTGTCTTTTCATGGCTGCATTCTGGCTTACAATCAGACCAGCTGGCAAATCACCCAGGATACCTCAGAGGCTGTGCTTTGCATACAGTTTATTCATGACTCACTACTGACCCTGCAGGGAGGGACTCCTGGAGTGGCTCCAAGGCCTGAGGGATGCTCTGAGCTGGCATTTTTTGGTGTCAAACAGGCCCAGCAGTAAAAACTGATTTTGGAAGGGCAGAATCTTCCCTCAGCCGTTCTCACAGCTGTCCAGCCCAAATCCCCTCTAAGGGTGCAGGCAGGGGGGACACGTAGCTTATGCTGTCCTGTCACAGGTCACCTTCTTCTGCCACATCCTGCCACGCTGCCGGGAGAGCATGCACAGGACGCAGGAAAAATCTCCTCTGATGTTTTGGTCATTCCCCAGCAGGGGGGGAGGAAATCAAGTTGCAGCTGAACGACCCCTTTGCAACAGAGGGTTTGATCAAGGGCAGCTCTGGAGTGTGCAAAGCTTGAGGTGTAAAAACAGATAAAGGGAATTGACACGAAAGCAAAGCACCAAGGAAAAGGCGATGTGAGACCAGCAGCGTTCACTTTTTCTTGCACACAGAAAAAAGTTGTTTCCTGTTCTGCTGAGAGGTGCAGACAAGCCCAGGCAAGCAGGGAGAGCAGAGGAGAAATGCCAGCTGTGCCCAGCCAGGCAGTGACTGCACCTCCACCCCTGAGAGCTGCCCTGCTGCTGCACAGATTGTTCAGGGACTCAAAAGCGAGATGCTGCTGGTCCAGACACATTCCTATGGGACTGGAGCTCCCCTGATCCAGCAAGGGGTGGTTCTGCACCATCTGCTCCCCAGCTCCCCTATCCCACCTGCCCGCACCTTCTCCTTCGTTTCCAGCGTCTCTGGGTCCACCTTGTGCATGAAGATGGTCTCGTTGCTGACGTAATAATCCCCTTTGTACAGCACGTAGTTCACGCTGGCGTTGTCACTGGGCTCTGAAACAGAAATCCCGGAGTTGTGCACAGCTCTGTGCAGCTCATGTCACATTATGGCAAGTTAGACGTGTTTAAACAAATAAACCCATTTGCAGTGACATTAATCCCTGCGTGATTGATTGGAAATATCTCGCTAAGCTAAAAAAGAAACTGTCTGTGCAGGTGAATCCAGGTTAAAGGGGCAAGGGCGGGGTGGAAATCACTGCTGGAGCTGGGCAAAGGCAGATGGGGGATGTGAACAGGTCTGGAGTGTCTTGAGGGAGCTGGGGTGGGGATTTGGGGGCTGCCACCGTGAGTGAAGGTGTGAGCACCTCGGGAAAGGACAGATGACATGGCAGGAGGGGAGAGCAGAAACAGAGGATGGGGACAGCACGAGCAACAAGCTGTGAACTTCAGGCCTGCGCTGCTTTTAGTGGGGAACACTTTGCTTGCATTTAAGCCTCTTTCTTCCCTGACGTACACAGAATCCTAAAGGTACTGGAACTTCCATTCCTGTGCAGCACCATCCCTCACCCTACTCAATAATCTCCTGCCCCTTAGTCCAGGAAGGGAGGGATTAGCCCACTTACCCTACAAGCTTAGCAAGGCAAGGTGTTTCAAGGGCAAAGCTGTGTCTCAGGTAGAACATCAGGGTGTAATGCTCACTATCAGCACTGCACAGGGTGTTCTCTCGGGGAGAGCTTTCTTTGGGAAATTCGCAAAAAGATCCGGGATTGAGCCAGCTGAAGTGGCATTAAAACATTAAACTCTGCCTCCCCCAGCTGGGGCTGACACCAATTTGCATAATTTTGGCGTCTGGGTCATATTCTAAGGAAAAAAACACGGGCTCACTGAAAGTCTGTCAGACTTCCTCACGCCTCCCTTCCCACCTAACCACAAGTTCCTCCAAGAAAATCTCAGAACCTCTCGTTTTTTCCCAGAATCACGCTTACGTGGCGGCTCAAAGCGGGACAGGAAGCGCCCGAAGACGCTCCTGCAGGGGTCTGGCATGGCCAAGGTGCCGAACTCGGAGGCCACGATGCGGCTGTGCTGGCTGTTCCTCAGGTAGGAGCTGCTCTGCAGGAACCTGCTCCTGTAGGTCACCGTGCCATGGGCCAGCTGGAACTGGTGCAGCAGGGCCATGCCATCAAACCAGTGGTTAAACCTTCCAGGAGAGAGAAAAATGAGGTTAAGAAGAGTTGGGCGTTATACGGTGTTCTGCGGTACGGGTTTAGGTTTGTTGATGTTTGTAAAAGCCGATTCCCAGATCCCCTGAACTATTAACCAGGCACAGATTTGTTTGGGAAAACAGCTGAATCAGACAAAGCAAAAAACAAAACAACAAAACAAAGCAAAACAAAACAAAACAAAAAAACCTGAAAAAACAAAGCACAAAGCAAGTGTATTCGCAGCTGTGGGATGTGATGTCTGAAAATGCTACGTGCAAGGTTTTTTGGGAATCTTTACAGGTAAACCAGCCACTCCTGCACAGGGAATAGAGTTTGTGCTGTACTGTACAACAATATAAATTATTACTGCAAACCCAGAGGCCTTTAGGTCTCAGCTTCTTGCAGGGTGTTATTGGCTCCAAACCAAGGAATTCGTGAGACTCCCAGAACACCTGATGGTCTAACTCTGGGAATAAGAGAAGGAGATCAGCTTTGGCCAGCTGCTGCCATCAACTTAATTGTCAGTTACCAGAATGGCACATTCCAAGGGAGTAAATACCTTCTGGGAATATTTTAATATATTATTTTTAAAACTGGGGGGATTTGCTTCTAAAGCAGCTCACAACATTTGGTGCAACCAACAGTCCTCCAGCCCTGGATTTCAGAGCGCTCAGGGATGGATTCTTGTTCAGGACAGAGGACCAAAGCTGGGGATGTTTAATTGGGTGAGAGCCTCTGTGTGACTCAGCTTCTCCAGCCTGGGTGACTTCACCATTCAGCTCCTCTTAGCAGGAAATGGGAGCTCCCAAATGAGGCAGCAACTGCTCTCCAAAGACTGACATCAATATTTCTTCCTTCCCTTACGTAAAAAGAAACTAAAAGATGCTCTAAATAGTGATGAGGGGGGTCCCCTTTAGGGTTAGGCAGAGTTCAGGCCAGAACCGTTTAAAAATTCATTTAAAGGAGACTTACTTGTCGTTGCCAAACTCGAACTTGCCAGGGCCATTCCTCAGCAGATTTCCATTAATCCACTTGGGAATATGTCCCTTGATCTTGGCTGGGATGGGCTCGGGGGTCTCCTCCACACTCTGCACTAAGGGGGAGATGCATTGCAGCCCCCTGGGTCTGTGGCAGAGGATTTGCTCCTTGGGTGGGCTGGGCAGGTAATTCTTGAAACCTGCAAAGAGAGCAGGGAGAACAAAAAGCAGGGAATTGAGATTTTCACTGGAATAAAGTGAAAATTCTAGATCTTGAGATTGGATGTCAGGGAGAAGAGCATTCAGCATCTGCCAGCAGCCAAGTTGTGGTGGATCCACGAGGTAAAGCCACAAAACCCAACGTATCCACAGGGAGCTGAAAATCTTGTGGATTTTACTCTGCTCTAGTTAATCCACAGGAGACACTGGCTCTGCAGCCCAAAGGAGGTAACAGAATATAGATAGAAAAGATGATAACTTTTCTTTTAAAAAGAAATGTATATTTGGATTTAATTTCATAAATAACTGAGAGAAGAAAAAAAATACAACCGCAATCCTAAAAAAATGGAAGAACACGAAACTGAGCTGAAGTCCATTTACAGGACAAAACAGATTTACAGGTTTTATTTTGCAGGGAAATAAGCAGAGAAGGATAATTTCTGATGGAGCTGACTGCAATAACCCCTTCTTAGTCCCAGCTGGAGAACAAAAGCCCCAGGAGAGCATGAAGTGATTGGAATGCTGCGAGCTACCAGTGATGTCAGTGATTGGCTCCCACAGCCTGGTTTGCAAAGCCTCATCAACACAAGGATTGTTTTAGCAATCCATTTAGCTGCAGAGGTGGATTTAGCCGGGGGTGCCTCCCTGCCCGGGCTGGCACCTGCCCATCCTGCCCTGGGTGCAGCCGCTCTGCTGCTCTCCCCGAGTCCACGGAGCACAGAACCAGCCTGGAACTGCTGAGCTCTGAGGTGGGAGGGAACTACTGACCAAAAAGGGCACGTGGCAGGCAGAACTCCATCACCCAGGGCTGGTGCAGACACCACGCACCGAACGGAGTCCAGGCGAATCCACTCTGGTTTTCTGTTCTTCCACCACCGCTGCTTCTGGCCTACGTCCTTTAATCCAGGTGACCAAGTGTAGCTGCTGCCCAATTTCCCTGCTCTGAAACCCTTCGCTCAACATCTCCAGAGGAAATTTGCTATTTCAGCCAGAATATCTGCAAAAGAGCTGAGCTGGCAGGCAGGATTCTTCTGAGCTCGTTTCTCTACACAAAAACACCCACAGGTTGGTGCAGTTAGGATTGCAGGAAGGCAAAATGCAAGATTCCAATGTAGCTCTCCAATCTGCCAATCCCCAAATGCTCCTTTAGATCTCTGAAGTGGCGGCAGAAATGCAGATTTGGTTTGAAAAAGTGCAAAATATGCTTTAAAGAATGAGAGGAACTCATCTGTAAAGATATATTTTGCATCCAGGCAGAAACAAAGCTGCCATGACTCAGGACAGCACTACATCAAAGCTTCCTGGAGAGCACTGTAAATGGAAACTTTGGAAAGATACATTCCACAAAAGAGCCTGACCAGGGCTGGAAAAGACCTCCTGAATCCACCCCTCCCAACTGCTGTCCCAGAAATTCTTAAGAAGTCTGCCTTAAAAATTATTGTGTCTACAGATGCTTATTCCCTCTTTGGATAACTGCTCCTTGTCCAGATGATCAGGAAAATACTTTGAATTTACCGAAGGACATTATTCTTGTTTTTCTGGTAGCTCTGGCGTGTGGTTTTGGTAGTTTTCCCTTCCTTGTGCTGTTTTTAGGGTGAAGAATCATATCACTTCCTAAGCTAAGTAAGCCAAGTTCTTTTTGTTTTCCTTGTCCTGTGATAACCATTCACGTGACCATCTCAGTAATCCTTCTTGAAATCTGAGCTAGTTAGAACTCATCTCCTTAGAATTCATTCCAAGGCATCCCCTGCAAACTGGACTTTCAATGGAACAGACCATAAACAAGAACACTTAAGGAATGCCCCAAACCCAGGGCAGAGAGGGAGAAAGAAGCACAGCAAGTGAAAGGATTATTTTTTTCTTCTGGGCATCACTCGAATGAGCTGGAGATCCTGGCAGAAATGAGTGCAAAATGGGAGCAAATCCCAACACTCAGATGAGCCAAAACAGAATCTTCCATAAACAAGACAAGTCATTGCAGACAATTCTGAGTAGCTAGGAGGAGGGAAGAAAAAAAAATCCTACCTATCTTCCCTATTAAACAAAACTATATTTGAATAATAACTATTATCTTTAAAATATCTTTGAATTTATCTTTGAATGCACTGAAGATATGGAACACAGAAAATTCCCCCTCAACACAAAGTTCCTGAGTAATTGCAAAAAATTGTTTCACCTTCAGGGGAAAGCTTAGTCATAAATTAAAACTTTTTGGAACATCCAGCTCCCCAAGAAGGGACCAATCTCTCTCTGAAGAAGGCAGAAGACAGACTGGTTTTTAATATTAAATAGTATGTAAATAAAATTCCTCCTTCTGTTCTGGCCACGCTCTGAGATGGAAGAACTCGAATCCACAATTAAAGCTCTAGAGTCCCAGTGGGGCTCTCTGTGTGTGCCTGAACATCTGAAAATCAGCACAAGATCACAACCTGCCCTCTCAGGGCCCTCATTTCCCCACCGTGTTTCCACCAGACTTTTAAAAACAGGCGGAAGGCCTCTGGCATACCCGAGCAGAGGCGGTGCCAAACACGGGGCTGTAACTTTCCTCCCATCTTTTCTAAACGGAGCAGGCAATCCCTGCAGAGTTACCCCGCGTGGCACCTTGTTCAGCTCCTGGTTCCCTGCACGCTGTGCCATGCTCTCACTGCCCAGTACGAACTGACAGCCCAGCATCGATTATCTATTGATTGCTTAGAGCCAGAAATGGTGCGAGGCAGGACCAGGCTCTTGAAGAGAAAGCTGCTGTGGGTGCAGTCACCATGAAGCAGACATTAAATTGTACTTCAACGCCAGTGGGTGGGACGCGAAATCTGTAATTTCATGTGGAACCATGGGAGCCATTTGCTGACGCTGGGATTGCACGGAGAGGGCAAAGGCGTTTGGATTTTAACCTACAGATTCAAACCCAAGGCTCAGGAACCCCCGCTCCACGCACAGTCTAATTGTTTGACTCAGAAGGACACACAGATTTAAGGGCAAAATTTAGCAAACAGAATGCTCATTATATTCTCCAAGTAGGGAGAGTGAGGCAAGAATTCTGTTTTCCCTGATGATCATTCAAACTGGGAATAATCCTCTGGCACAGGCTGCATTTTGTTCCCTATAAAACACAGCTTGGCACAACACGGAAGCAAAGCAGTTTTCCCTGACCCCTAGCCCCAGCTGGGGGGATGGATTTGTGCCCTCCGGACTCCAGCCTTCCCCAGGGCCGGAGCCCCGAGCTCGCACAGGGATTTCCCAGGGAAGGTGCAGCACTTGCCTTGGGAGTGCCGGGAAGTGCCCGTGCGGGGCTCCTTGTTCCACGCAGCTGCTTGGTTCCCCATGGCCAGGGGCTCGGGCACCCACTTCCTCGCTAACAGCCAGAGGAGCAAAGGGAAACAGAAAAGAAACGACAGAAAACACAGGGGAAAAAATAAATGGAGAAAAAGAGCAAGGGAAGGCTCAAAGGGAGGAAAGGAGAACGGCGACAGTGAACTCTGGCACATGAAATAGCTGTTGATTTCCCAGCAGAAACAGAGTCTACACTTTGGGGTCTTCCGGTGGCACAACAAGGCAGATTTGAGATTTTTTCCAGCTCTTTGGATACCCCAGAAGCAATGCTTTGAATTTAAAGGGCACAAAACCACCACTACCATCAAAAAGCAGAAATTCCCGTGAGGTCGACCATGATGTTTATTGGTTCCTAATTTCTGAAAACAGGCAAACAAAAAACCAAACCAAAAGAAAACGAAGAAACAAAAAAACAACAGCAAAACCAAAAATGCTGCTCAATGCAATGATGACACAAAGTGCAGAGTCGGGCTATGATAGAAAATCCTTTGGGGCACTTCAGCATTTGCACGTTCGGGTTAAAGCCTCGGCAACGATGCGGCTCCACAGAACCCTCTCCCTGCCCACTTCCAGCTGGCTCCCTCGCCTGCTGCGTGCTGCTTTTCCATCTAGACCATCTGTATCTGCTGTAATCCTTGCCTCTGCCGTTTATCTATTCAGCAAATTACAGACATTTTCCGCCATCTAACAGAGACTTCGAATCGCTCCGCTGCGGATTTCTGACAACAGGGATTGCTCCCCCGACCCGCGTGAGCAGCAGCAGCCCCTTTCCGAGGGGACGGGCTGAAAGGGATTGTTTTTAACGCATTTTACCTGGAATGAATTGCATCAAAGAGCAGAGGAAACGCAGCAGGTGAGCGAGCAGGAGGCTGGCGGCGGCCGCAAGGATTTTGGCGAACATATTCCGGCGGGCAGAGAGCATCGGCACGGAGCGGCCGGGCGGAGGTAGCGGTGCCAGGGCGGCGAGCGGGAGGCAGCGATGGTCGGGAGAGGTGAGCGCTGCCTCTCATCATCCTTTCACAATAAGAGCCGTGCCCGCAGCGGCGCCGTGCCCGGGCTGCCCGCTCCGCGCTGCCCCGGCGCGCCTCCGGCCGCGGGCGCGGCGCTCGCCCGCCCCGAACCCTGCGCGCAGCCGGGCCAGGTGAGCTGCGGCTGCCGGGGCACTGCCATTGCCCGGGCAAAGCGCTCCAGCGCTCTGTGCTGGCCGGGGAGACGGGCAAGGCGGGCGGGAATAGGATGTGGGTCTGTGGATGAGAGCAGCCGGGCTTCCAGGTGATTCCTTTGGAAATTCCCGTCACCTCGCCTCCGCGTTCACCTCCCAAAAGTACTTGGAACGCAGAATGGTTTTGTTTCAGTACCTGAGGAGCCATTCTGCACCTTAGTGAATCTCAGCGTTTCGGGAACGTTGGTTGCCACGCCGGATTCCTCCGCCAAAGCCAGCAGGATGGGCCGTGCTCTGCTGATCCCAGCTGAGCTGGACCTAGCGCAGGACCCTTCCCGTCGGGACGCCAGGAGCGAGCTGCCGGCGCTTTGGATTTGGGGTGAAACATTTCTTTCACGTCATTGAGCAGCTCTTAAAAGCTGCGCCGTGCCTGGAGAGGGAGCGGGGCAGCAGGCACAGCACTCCAGGGACCCCAATCCACAGACAGACTAATTCTCATCCGAAACCTACTGCGAATTAAGCGGATTTCTTCCCGTCCTTCCTGCACTTCTAGAACTCGTCTCTTACTATGCCCTCTCTTGAGTTGTGCTTCCTCTCAACAAACCCAGCTGCCTCAACCTTTCCCCACAGATCATCTTTTATCAGCTCTTCATTATTTCTTGTTTCTGGAAGTCTTGGTCTCCACTCAACCCTTCATCTTCTCGAGATTACAATGAATTTTTAATGCATGTTATTGATGCATTTGTGACTTCTAGTTTGCTGCTCTTTAAAAAAAAAACAAAACATCATATCCTCCAAAGTCCTTTTTCTAAATCACTTGGGATAATGTGGAATAAGCAAAGCTGGAAGCAGATCACTGTACAATACCACACAGGCTAATCTATGAGGAAAAAGGATATTCATTGACTTTTTAACTCATTTGTTTGCTGATTGCTCTTATTTTCTATATCAACGTACACGAGGGTGTCAATGACCTTACACCAAGCTGTACCCACTGGTAATTTTTTTCCCTATTAAGCCAGCTATTCTCATAAAGGAATTTTTTTTTTTAATTTATAGAAATCCAAGTCATAGTTAAGAAATTTCCTCCAGACTCTCTCCAGGATGGGATTTAGGCTGACTGAGCTACAGATCTTTGCCCTCCTTTTTTTTCTGGCTGTTCCCCAGATAATGCAAAATGCCCACTCTGTTCTTTTCCAGTGCCACCTTCAATTTCAAAGGTCAAACATTCTACCATGGGCAAAATTTAATTTTGATTATTTCTGGACAGAACGTCCTGAGCCTAAAACACCTCTATTCCCTACTAGATTTGGTCTTTTTCTATTCTGACCCACATTTATGCTAAAATGCAGTTTTATTTTAAGTAAACAGTCGAAATCAGCCTTTTCTCAGGAAAGAATTCTCATCAGTGATTATCTAAACCCTCTGCATTATCTGTTATTTCCCATTTTTAGCTTTCAGATAGTATAGAAGAGCAATGAGAGGAACTGAGTTTTTCACTTACACTTTCCAGCCTGTGAAGAAATTCACAGCAAGCTCAGAAATGCAAGGGCTCGGTGTCAAGATTCCCTTGACTCCAAGAGGGTCGGAACTTCGTCTAAGATGCTTTCAGATTTTAAAAAAAAAAAATCCATTTATATTCTGCTACTGATCTGTCATCTTAGACGTTCCTGTTAATTTATAGGCTAGAGCTTAAACGAGGAGGGGAGAAGCTCAGAAGAAAACGTAGTTATCAGCTGAGCTTTGCTGATCAGATTTAGCAGCTTTAAAGCCAATTAATTTTCTGTCCAAACCTCCTGCAGTAAAACTGGAAAGCGGATAGGGATGGGATGGGTGCCAGGTGGGTTTTGTGAGGAGCTCACTCCTCAGGGACAGCACGAAGGAGCCTTTAGTGTCAGATCAGAAGAGAAAATTTGTTTTGTCTCTCCCAAGAAACACTGAAATCCATGAGAGGGGCAATCGGCAGCATCATTCGCGGGGTGGATGACTTGTAGTCAAATAGGAAAGTGCTAAATTTTTAATTTTTAATGGCTTAGAAGGAAAACAATGTGTAATGAGTGTGTCCATATATTAAGATACTGAGTGGAACACGAAAGAGCAGTCAGCAGAAGAGTGCTCTGTATTTCTGGCCAGCACAATAATTATGGAAAACTCCCTTTAAACAGGGAGAGATAAATGTAGGATTAATGTATTTCCATTGCTAAAATATTATTTAACTTCACAAAAGGAGAGTCTTATTTTCTTCAAGCTTAAACTCTATAAAATAGATATTTCATTAATTTTACTTGGTTTATATATATATATATTTTATAAGGATATATATATCTCCTCACCTATATTCATGCAGCAAAACCAGAAGCTGTGTTGCTCTAGTTTTATATCTAAATATAAATATTTAAATCTCAATATCTAAAAATAGACATTTAATTCATTTTCCTTAGTTTATAGATATATATATCTCTCCTCACCTATATTTGTGCAGCAAAACCAGAAGCTTTGTTGCTCTTAGTAATTTAAAAAATTTAATAATTATACCCACACTGTTCATAAGGTCACCTAGGTTACTGTGGCCATACTCACTGATTTTAAATATCTCCTCAAATTTTAAATTCCTCTTATTATCCCATAGATCCCACATTATTAAATGTTATTGATTGGAATGAAAACCAACTGTGTAAGAAATCACTGTAAAAAACCAAGAGTCATCATTCTGAAAATATATCTTGGATTGGACTGTACTTAGCAGTCCTTCATTGTTTTAAAAAGTGGAGTTTTACTAATTTTTGTTTGATTTTATGAAGTTTTTAAATAGAGCAAACTGCTGCAACAGGAACACTTGATCCCCTAAGGGAAAAAAACTTCTGAAATTATTTATCCCAAAATCTAAGTTCTGATATTTAATAACAGTTGGATATATTGGCCGCATAAACCGGGATAATCCAGATAATCTAAAAAAGGCTGCACAATTTCCCCAAGCACAAAGAGCTAAGATGCAGTAACAGGCAGATGTTCCTCAGTAATTAAATTTGTGTAACTTTTCTTTATTTTTCATAAATAACTGTGGGTAAATGCCTGAGTTCAGGCCCTTGGCAGACGACACTGTGAAACTCTGGGCTGTGGCATCACTGCAAATGAGCGTGGATTTTAGAAACACCCAGCACAACATTTTAGAAAATGTCACTTCCTAAATCTTCTCTTTTTCTCCCACATTTCTCTGTATAAACAGAGAAGCGTGACAGTATCAGGGAAAAAAACAGGACACTGCTAAATAAGATGCCAGAGGAGTGGTGAGACTTTGGGAAGCCTTTAGATGCTAAAGATGCAGATAGGCACCTTATGGGATTTTCCAAAATTCCTAAGCGTGTAAGGCGCTTACACCATGCTTAGGCACTTTGAAAATCCTGCTAAGGACATATCTGCATCTTTAGGGATCTAAATCTCACCCTACATGTCCAGTTCCTCTCGTTCTTTGCTTTAAATCATGTCGCTGTGACACGTAGCACATTTGGCTTTGAGCTCAGGAAAGGGGGAAAGGAGGGTGGATTAGGTCTGAGAGGATTTACAGAGGAAATCTGCACACTACTGGGGTAAAGATGGAAATATATCTTGTTCCAGCACTTCTCTTTATTACGTAAGCCCCACACTTTGTACAAGTGATCCTTTGTGCATGCCATGTTTCATCTTTTTTCTTTTAACAGAGTCCAATGACAAGAAAGAAAAAGGGCTCAGTGTTCTCAGAAAAACTGAATATATCAGCAAACAACACTCATGTAGCCAAATAACAAACTAACACTGTAATTCTAGATCATGTTAACATTATCTAATTAGTTATTGACATCAACAGCAAAGCTCTGATTATGTTCTGTATCAACATGGCCTTGAAATGTAACACCAGCATGTACCAACATATACCATTATCACAATGCATTTGAAATGAAGACTTTATACTTTCTCCAAGTTCTTTATAGAACTCTCTTACTTCTAAGCTGATCTTTTCAGCCTGTTTACATTCTGAGGCAAAATGGAAATCACATTGCAAGTATATTCTACTAAGATTTTAGCACAAAAACATTTTTTAAAGTAGAAAGGAGAAAAGAAACAAAACCCATAACCAGAAAATGGTTAACATGAAATAATAATCTGAGGTCCTTTTCCACTTACATCATAAATTTCAGTGTTTCACAGAAATGTTTTTTCTTTGCTATGTTTAATGGGTTAACATGGCATAATGTCTTAATCCCTTGAGTCACAGGATTTAAAGCAGATATTCAGAATTGTTTTTACTAACTACCACTACACTATGTATTTAAACACTAAGTAGCTGCTTAACTTGTTAGAAGTTTCCTGAACTGACAGAAATATTTATACAAGAAACAGACATCACAACACTCCTCCCAGTTTGTTTTCATACAGGAACACAACTTTGGCTCTGCATTTCCATAACAAACTCCATTTAGCGCTGCAGACTATTGACAATGAAAGCGAATTTCTGTTTCAGCCTCTCCCTTTTCTGCTTTAAGTGGTTTTCTACGGCCCTGGCTTCTTTCAAGATCTCATCAAGTTCCTGGACATAAGAAGAATCCAACGCTGTTCTTGCACTGAAGTGAAGAAATCTGTAGTTAAAATCCATGCTAATGCCTTTAGCTTTCTCACTGCTTTTATGTTTTTCTTAAAAATGGGTTGTCTATCAATACCCAGTTTCTGACCAAATTAATCCTCTGTTGTAATAAAACCCAGCATTTTTCTTTCAAGATCTGCGTTTGACAGTTTTCAGTGTTAATTTCCCTGAACTGCAGCCACCCATCCATCTTACCTAGAGAATTTTAAAATTGTTGTGCAAATAGTAGAAAATTAACTTGCCTTAGAATGTCAGCATATTTTGATAACAAGTTATTAATTTCTTTGCTCGTCTCTGTTGAGAGAAAAAAAAAATTATTTAAACATTTGGATGAATCTCAACATGAAATTAGGTCTTTCCATACTTACTTCCAGTATATTTAATACATCACCCTTTAAAACCTTTTCCAGTGGTTCAATCTTGGAAAGGGACTGCGAGTCCTTGGAAGGAGCCAAATCTGTTTTGTCAGACAACTGAGGATTTTCTGAAGCTTCATTCTAACAACAGAGCACATAAGGAAAAATACAGGTTCTAGGGTTTAAGACAAGCTTTGCAGGGTTCAGCTAAAAGAAAGAAGGGGTTCAACAAGTTCTTGGGGGTGTTTTTGGAGAAAATGCAAGTGGGTTCACAGCATCGTGAGCCTCTTCGGGAGTGGGTGGGAAGTACCAGACTGAGATCTCTGTCTATATACACATTTATTTATATATACGCACATATTTATATATATATACTGATATATGTAGTATATATATCTCAGTAAAAGCTGAGCTATATATACTCCAGAAGCTCACTCTCAAGAAGCTCCACATAAATACGTCCCAGTGCTTGCCCAATTTGTCGGGCTTCAAGCCCTCAAAGAAACTGTGGTTTCCTCACACGAAAAAGTCATTTATGTTCCCCTAAACCTCCCTAAAGTGCCAGAGGACGTGGGATGGGGGGGTCCTGCCTCACACAGCACCGCTCACCTTCATCTTTTCGCTTTTATTTCTATCCTTATTCGCTTTTTGCGAGTTACTCGCCATGGCTGCCTCACGAAAACCACACGGTGTTTGCTAAGCGGTCACGCTGGGGATAATGTTTGAACAAAAACATATAAAACCTGCAGCTGGTTCCCCCGCAAGGGCGCTCCTCTCACGGCCTGCAGGCAGTGCCTCAAAGGGCGGGGGAATGGCGGGGAGGCCCGGGCCAGCCTGAATTCCATATCCGAGGGGATTTACCCCTTTCTGATCGCCCCAGAGCCTGAGGGCACCGAGGCGCCCAGGAGGGACCCCCGGCCCCGCGGCTTCCCCTTCAGGCGCGGGGGCCCGGGGCGGGCAAGGGCCGTGAGGGGCCGCCGCTGTGGGGACAAGGGAAAAGAGAAAAAAGGGACAAAGGACGAGAAACAAGGGCCAAGGGACGAGAAACAAGGGCCACCCGCTCACCTCGGGGCTGGCAGCACCCCCGGAGCCCTGCCCGGGCTCGGTGGCAGCGCCGGGAGCGGCCCGAGGCGGCCCATGAGGGCCGAGGGAGCGGCTCCGGCCCGGGCGGTTCTGTTAATTAAAGGTTTAAACAGTTCCTCAAACCTTTCCCGTCCAATTTCTCTTTCTAAGAGAAATCCTTGGGATGTGTTTCATGCTCGATGGATCTGCCTCAAAACACGAGCCAGAAATGAGTGCAAGCTGAGAGATCAGGCACTAAAATGAGTAACAACGTTGAGTAACAGCATCAAAATGAGTAAAAGCGCTAAAACCGCTAAAATGCATAAAAACACTAAAATGAGTAACACTAAAATGAGTAACACCACCACAACACATGGCTGCCAAGACCATTTTTTCTTCTCTCTCTCTCTC
>WAAG01092282.1:0-34471 GCA_013390105.1 Tichodroma muraria
AATGGGGTACGGGAATGGGAATGTGGTACAGAAATGGGAATGTGGTACGGGAACGGGAATGGGGTACGGGAACAGGAATGGGGTACGGGAACAGGAATGGGGTACGGGACCGGGAATGCGGTACAGAAACGGGAATGCGGCGCTGGAATGGGAATGCAGCGCTGGAATGGGAATGAGGGCGGGAACGGGAATGTGGTGCTGGAGCGGGAATGCAGTGCAGGAACGGGAATGCAGGTGGGAACGAGAATGCGGTACAGAAACGGGAATGCGGTACAGGAACGGGAATGCTCGTGGGGCTCAGCGGAAGTGAGGGGAGCGTGAGTCCAACCGCAGCCTCCCTGCGACCCGCACTGCGGATCTCGCCCACCGCCAGCCCTGCCCTGATTTGATGTCACCTAGGTAGGTGCCACCAGGGCACAAAAAGGTCTAAGGAGGAGCTGGCTGGCTTCATCAAGTGGAGTTTTGGTGGGGAGACCTCAGGTCTCCTTTTTTTGCCCGCTCAAGTGGTTTCTGTGTGCTCTTATCACAGAATTATGGAATCCCCTGAGTTGAATGGGATCCACAGGGATCACCCAGCCCAGCCCCGGGCCCTGCCCAGACCGCCCCAAATCCCACCCTGGGCATCCCTGGAGCACTGTCCCAACGCTCCTGGAGCTCCGGCAGCCTCGGGAATGTCACCATTCCCTGGGGAGCCTGGGCAGTGCCAGCACCCTCTGGGGGAGGAACCTTTCCCTGGTATCCAACATAAATCTCTCCTGACACAGCTCCATATCCTCTTGTGTTGCAGATCCAAGCTGTTCTCCTGCAAGAAGATTTTGAGTGGACTTGGAAAGCAGAGATCAGATGTGAGAGATGGCTCTCAAGGGTAAACGTAAAAAAGATACATAAAATACGTGTATTTCCAAACTTTTAAACAACCTCTTTCAGAGGCTTAAAACCTGCCTCTGCCAGCAACTTCCATTCAGAGGTTTTGATATGCCCACTGTTGAATTATACAAGTGATTCTTTTTTACTGAAGGCTTAATGGCACAATAAAGTAGACATTAGTCAAATCTATTCAAATAAGGTGCATTTCTCAGACACTCGGCACAAGAGGACTGCTTTGAGAGGTGCCTGAACAGCAGAGTCCCACCCTGGGAACAGATACAGAGGGGAGAACAGGCCCTGGTGGTGGAGTGGGTGGACAAAGACCACGGTCAATGGCAATGGACAGACAACTGCAGCTGGCTGAGTCATCAGGCCCTGGCCCTGCCCTGAGGTACCTCTTGTCCTCAAAGAAAGATGGAAAACTGTGCCTCCAGTGCACTGGAGAGACAAATTCATGGAGCTAATCACAGAATCATGGAGTGGTTTGAGTTGGGAGGGACCTTAAAACTCATCTTAAAGCCATGGACAGGGACACCTCCCACTATCTCAGGGTGCTCCAAGCCCCAATACCCAGCCTGGCCTGGGACACTGCCAGGGATCCAGGGACGGCCACAGCTGCTCTGGGCCCGGCCTGCCCACCCTAATGGGGAACAATTCCCAGTATCCCACCTATCCCTGCCCTCTGGCAGTGGAAAGCCATTCCCTGGCACCTGTCCCTCCATTCCTTGTCCCCAGTCCCTCTCCAGCTCTCCTGGAGCCCCTCCAGGCCCTGCCAGGGGCTTGGAGCTCTCCCTGGAGCCTTCCCTTCTCCAGGGGAACATTCCCAGCTCTCCCAGCCTGGCTCCAGAGCAGAGGGGCTCCAGCCCTGCAGCAGCTCCGGGGCCTCCTCTGGACTCTCTCCAGCAGCTCCACGTCCTCCTGGATTTGGGATGCAGGGCTGGGGCAGCTCTGCAGGTGGGGTCTCACCTGAGCACAGGGGCACAGGGCAGAATCCCCCCTCCCCTGCACTGAATAACCTGAACCCTTCCATGCAAAGGGCTTTCCATGCTCCTCCAGCAAAGCAACAATCAGTGGAAATGATGGGAAAAACCCCCGGGAACTCCAAGAATTAGAATGGTACAAATGTCAAATAAACAGCAAAAAGCCTGGAAACTGTGACCACCCTTTCCTGGGTGGAAATAGGCAGTTCATGGTACTTTACTAATGGTGACACAGCCCCACTGTTCCCAGAGGCAGCGGAAACTGCTGTCAGCTCTTCTCCACAGATGATTTTACTGGCCCAAACCAGCACTAAAAAGCCAAGTAATTCCAGTTGCTTCTGAGGTCTGATGTGTATTTAGCATGCATAAAGTGTAAACCATTATAGATATTAAAAGCAATATGAGACATATTAGGTGATTTAATTAGTCCAGCTTCTCCAGCAGTGTTTTCCACATGAACAGGGCATTTCCCAGGAACTTGTCTGGGCTTTTCTAGGTGATCCAGGTGTGAAATACACCACCAGTTCCCTTGGGAGTCAATTTCACAGCCAAATACTTTCCCCAAGTAGTTTGAATTGTGTGATGCTCAACCTAAACATTTTTATTTCATCTCATTATTTCTATTTATGCTGCTTTTACCTGACAAATTAAAAAAGTTAATAATGTGTCACATAAAACTAATGGATAAAACAATAAATATTCGGTATAATTTCACTAACAGAGCATCAGTTTTATTTAGGTTCTGTGATACACTGCCAGCATATTGCCTTTCAAGATGTATTAAAAAAAAATACCATTAAGAATTTTTTTTCCTTAACAAGAAAACATGTTTCTGTGGTTTGATCAAGTAAGTCTTACATGGTTTTCAATTTCCAGGAAGGAAATTAAAATAAAGGAAAAATCTTACAGTGGTGGATGAGAAAAGGAACATTACCCAAACAGTTCAGTTTTATTATTTGATTCCACTTGTTCACGTGATTTCACTCTGTAGAAAAAGGGTCAAATTCCATTTGCAAGTTTTTAAATCATGCCGTTAAAAGCTGAGTGAACATTTGCAAAACAAGTTACGAGCAATTTCCTATTAAAAATAGGTTATTAAGCTTTAAAAATCATATTCTCAGGGTAGTATGTGTGTCCTGAAGATAGAGATGAACGAACTTTCAGCAATAATTCACAGTAAGTGAGTTTAGAGTAAAAATTCACATTTACCTTGTCCCTAATATCTGCATTGGAATTTTAGAGGGGCTGGGGAATGAACAGACTTGGTCCCAAAACTGGGTTGCTGGATGAGAGAAACTAAACAAAAATCCTATTCAAACCCTCAGATGGATAACATCTGAGTTGGATAACATCTGATGGATGACATTTCGGTTTAACAGCCCAAAATGGAAAATACAGATCTGAGCGCCCCGTATCTGGAGCCCACACGCCACCACCAGCTCCACGGTGCGCCCCAAGTCTGCTCCCCCACTTCAACAACTGCTCTGTATCTTCAAGTGCTCGTGTGAGTCCCACAGCACCCAGCCACCAGCTCGGGGTGAAGGTGAGGATTTTGTGAGGTGAACTTGGATCTCCAAGGCAGTTCCCCTGAAATGACCGAATTTCACGTCACAGTTTGAGCTTGGCCACTCATGGGTGCCAACGCTCGTCCTTCAATTCCCAGCTGTGCCCCAGGGAGGGGATGGATGAGGCCATGGGTAGCAAACCTGGGAGACGTGTGACCACATGGCCAATGGGGGGTATTTATTTTGATTTTGTACAGGTGAAGAGGCAGGACTTTCACAGTTCTTTTCAAGCACTCAACTGGCTTTTGCACAGGAAAATGGAGAAGTAAAAAAACCCAAAGTGGGTTTTTTTTGACAGTAAAAAAACTGTCAAAGTGGGACAGTTGGATGAAGATTGCAAACACAACACACAAAACAACTACTTGGCATAAATGAATGCAAATAAGTCCTTGATAATGCTGTTGAGAAGCTGCTGGTGTTATTAGTACTTCAATCAGAGAGATGTTCGTTAGAGGGAAAAAATGAACTTAGAAAATCCTTCTCCTGTGGGAAGCTTCATGCTCCTTCCTCTCCTTCCAGCAAATTCCTCCTTATCAGCTAAAATCAGGGTCCAACCTGCGGAAATGTTTACAGTCTTCAAATCTAAAACTAGTTAAAATCATTTATCAGCCAAATATTCCCTAAATACAAGGCAGGCTTAACAGATATGTCTGCTGATCTCATGACAGCTCCCTTCCAAATATCTATATTCGATATTATATTATGGGAGTAGCAAAAATTTCCCCTAGTTTTTTTTCCCCTAATTTTGCAATAGAAATCAAAACAAGATACTGGGCACTTGTTTACTGGAAATAATTCATTAGGTGAAGGTTTCATCAGGTATTTCTGTTGATGTTTGGGTAAGGGATCACAGCTAGCCTATATGGAATTCTAGTGCAGCTAATCTACTTCACACACTTCAGCTGCCCAGGGAACACTCCTATCCTACCACTGGCATTGCTTCAAAGGGGATCCCACACTTTTCCATGCCCTAAAAGTGGGCCAACATAAGAGAAATAAACACCAAATAGAAAGTGCAAGCTGAGGTGTCCTCCCTGTGTGCTCCTTTGTCACCTCGATGCTCCAGGAGGGAGTCTAAAGAGTGGAAGTGGTTTTGCTAAAGACAAAGAGACAGCTACACATGGACAGCCTTGGAATTCCTCGGTGCTATCCTATGGAAAAGCTCCTAGAACCAGTAAATGCCAGAAAGCCCAGAAATAAGATTTCAGAAATTAAACTGTCTTTCCAAAGGCAAGTTGAGAAACCCAGAGCCTACTGCAGCCAGGTCAGGCAGAACCACACTGGCCTCTCTGGCCTCAAAGGCTGCATGTGATCCATCTCCAGCAACCGCCACAGCAGATCAGGATTACTCAGTTTATTTCCCCCCATCCCTCAATTTCATCCCCTTCCTGCAACTATTATCGTTCTGAGGACAGGAATGACTTTCAGCCTATTTATGTTATCCTTAAAAATCCCTAAGCTGCTCTATCCCACTCTAACACATTTTGATCAGACAAGAAGAAAGTGGTTCAAGTTGCACCTTGGGAGGTTTAGACGGGATATTAGGGAAAATTTCTTCATGGAAAGAGTTGTAAAGCATTGGCACAGGCTGCCCAGGGAAATGGGCATCACCATCCCCGGAAACGTTCAGAAACCCTGTGGATGTGGTACTTGAAGACAGTTTAATGGAGAACACGGTGGTGGTGCTGTGTTCATGAAAGCACATGGTGACTTGAAGGCCTTTTCCAGCCTTACCAATTCTATGATTTGACACAGCCTGGTCATTTCTGCTTAATGTGGCTTTTGTACATCACACCTCAAGCCTGCCCCCTTCCAAATCCGCCTCTTGCACAGGTCCCCCAGTCTCAGCTCACTGGGGCTGTCCCTGCCATGCTTACACTAACCCAGCTCGCCATAGGTGAGGTCACAAAAGCTGGTCCATCAGCAGATTTGATGGACCAAAAGCAGGTCAGTAAGGTGTGAAGTAAAGGGGAAAGTGAGTCACCAAGAGTGACAACCAGAATAAGATAAAAGCTGTAAAAACCATCAGTTCCTTGGCCTTTAGTTCTTTACTGAACTCCAGCTGCATGAAACATGCCCAAAATCAAGCTACATGTCAAAATTTAGATGAATTCACCCTCTAGAAGCGCTGAGCTGGCAGATGCTTCATTTCAAATCATTCCTCACACTGCAGCTTCCCCAAACCCTGCACCCTGTGGCACAGGACTTACACTCATTCCTCTGCTCCTTTACTGCTGGTTGCAACTTCATTGCAATACAAAAGGAATTTAACAAGGGCATCACTCGGATGGAAAATACAAATAGACTGAAAATATATTAATTAATCTGTGGTACCCCCTACCCACACCCAAATCAGCTCATCACTTTAGCTCTGCACTTCTTGAACAGATGGGATCTTCTGGCAGCCTTTAAACCACTCAAAAGCACTTTCTCCCATAACAAAGCAAACTAATTACTAGAGTAAGATGTGATTTCCCATCTATTTATCTGCTATTTTTAAGGAATCAGCTCACTGTCTGATTCAGGATTTGCAGTGAAGCCCTCAAACAGCAGAATTAAAGGCACATTGGCACAATGGCAGAGAACACACTAAATGAACTTCACAAGGATTTTGCTCACCAAATGCTTCTCCCTTTCCCTTCAGGAAACTAAGGCTCATGGATGCAAAGAAAATCGACACTTAGCACTGGCTTCATGTGCTGGATCTCTGAACACAGCACAGCAAAGGCTGCTCCAGCTCTGCTCTAAAAGATTCCAAAATAATTTTTTTTCAACTTGAGGATAATTTTTTCCCAATGCAACCATTTTCTTTTTGACTCTGTAAGTGCTTTGCTCAACCTCAGCACTTGCTTCCTATGCTGTGCATGTTTTTTCCAAGGTAACGTCTTGCCTTTAGCAACTTCAAGATACGTGGAAATCAATGTCAAAATTATAAACTTCTCAAATTCTTTCGGGAAAGCTTCTAAAAATGGTTGCAGAGGATTACAAGACTTAGATTAATCCGATAACAAGCCCTAAAAAAGCCTGAGCTACAGCAATGCCAGTTCAGACACTTGGATGAGACCCAGGCACCCAAGGAAGTTAAACACTCTTAGAAAAATAATTGCAATATTCAGCACCTCTGAACACAGAAAGAGCTGCAGAGAGAAGCCAACAGATTTTGTAATAACTAAGCAAATTTAGTGGTAGATCTGCGATTCAGTGGGTATTTGTTGAGTGGCAAATAAACCAAAGCAGCTAGTTACATGTTGCCTAGCTGCAGCCTCTAATAGGAATTGCTTCCCTGCAGGTAAATCACTTTCTATTACTCCTAAGTACCTCAGGAAAACTACTAATTGAAAACACAGTTCTAATAGTGTCCAGCTGGAAAACATGAGCTTAGGATGGAACTAGCTTGACATTGGCTGCCAACTGGCTATGGACAATGGAATAGGAAATTAATCTTTTGCAGACAAGACATTCCATTTTCCACTTCTCCTTTGTAACCTTCAAATCAACTAGTCATTAACCAACAGCTTTGATTCCCATGGGGAAAGAAAATCATCACTGAATTCATGATAATGCAAGTCTGGCTTTCTTGCATTAAAATGGAGACTCAAATTTTGACATAGTGGATGGCAGAGGAACTGGAGGACAGATACAACATCCAGCACCACAGCAACATTTCCCTCTTTTCTTGGCTAAGAGTTAAAGAACAGCCAGACCACAAAGCAACCACAAAGAAAAGCACAGTTGTCCAATTCTGTATCACCCCAGCTTCCTGCAGCTCCCTCCTGCCAAGAGCTTTTTCCCATGCAGGTGCAAAAGGGATGAGGAGAAAAAACCCAAGCCGCTGGCTAGTGTTAAACCGTAACAACCCATAGACACCACGTAACACCCTGACTGGTTTTTCATTTCTATTTAAATTCATTTCCATGCAGGGACCAACAGGTCAGACTATCTCAGAAGCATCATTCCCCAAGCTGCTTCCAACCCACAACCTTCCCGAGCCTCCTCTCCTTTCATGAAACACTCCAGCCTTTTATGACTACTTTTATTCCCTAGGGAAGCTCTCCAAGATGAGAAAAAACTACATAAACCCCATAAAATCTAGTAACTCTCCTTGTCATGTAGAGGCACCCTTGTTCTGCATCCACACTGCCAGCAGATGATGGCAGGGGTCCCTGTCCATGGCAGGGATGATCTTTAAGTTCCCTTCCAACCCAAAACATTGACTCGATTTTACGAAGTTACCCACTGGCACAACATTTCAGGTGCACATTCATCTATTTGGCTCCAGATCACTGTACAGGGTTTGTGCCATTGCATGAATCAGACCATCTCAATTGTGCCCAAAACTGATTAAGAAACATGTATCTGAGTTACCAGCACAGAGGCAATCACCAGTTCCTAACAATTTCTGGGTCTAAAATAGGATATTTCTCCACAGTCTGTCTTACTATGCTTCAAACCAGCCTCTCCATCCATTCTAGAAGAACCTAAGGAGACCAGACAAGATGAGGGCAGCAGAACAAGAGGAGAAATAACACACTCATCAGAACTGAAGAGATCCAAAGTTTATCCTGTCTGTAGCTTGAGTGCAGACAACTTGTCAGAGATCAAAAAGTTTAGAACAGCTCTGTTCTGGCCTGATCCCACAGGAGAGAGAGGTGTTTTTAGCTAGTTTACTTCCAGACAACAGAAGAAGATGAAGGGAAGGGCCCCAGACAGACAGACTGCAAACCAAAACCATCAGCAGCCAGGCTACATCCTCCCAGATCTGCCTCCAGCCCATGTGCATCCCACGGCTTTTTTGGATGAGCAATGAAATAAAGGTTCAGCCTAATTTGGTGAGTGGCAATTTGACAATCCCATTGTGCAAGGGTGGATTCCCAAGCCTTGGTGAGCTATTAGAGGTAATGACTCCCAGTACCAGCCTCATGACAGAATCAGGGAAATTACAAAAAAATCAGAAAATCTGAGAATCTGGAGTCAAAAGGATGTCAGCGGGGAGGAGAACCAGTCAGAGCATCCAAGGATAGGTCCAGATACTCAATCACCTGAATTACTGAGGATCTTTGCAAATTTTACTTTACTTCCACTATGCTCCAATGCAGGCACAAGACAGGATGAGAAGAAACAGCCTAATGCTGCACCAGGACAGGTTTAGACTGGAAATCAGGGAAAATGCCTTCACAGAAAGGGCTTCCCAGTCCTGGCACAGCTGCCAGGGCAGGGGTGGAGTCCCCACCCCTGGAGGGATCTGAAAGCCCTGTGGATGTGGCACTTGTATGTATAACTTCAATCTGAACCAGCCCAAAAGTTACAAGTGAACATCTGAAGGCATAAAAGCAAACTAAAATGGTACCTGTTGGACCTCCTGGACTTACAGTTTCTTGCAGGTATATACAAAAATGAGCAGATTTGGGATTACTGTCTTAAATATCCCTGGTTAATCGTGGTGAGGACCATCCCCACGCCCCAGCTCTCACCTTTATGCTTCCCCCGATGAGATCTGGTGGCTCTTCATCTGTTTCTAAGGCAACGTTGATGGAGGCAAAGGGGCGACTTGCCATCTGCTGCATCTCACGCAGTAGTTGCTAATTTATTAAACAGAAAAATATTATCATCATATTGTTCCGACACGAAGATGAAAGACAAATGTATCTAAAAGATTTTGCCCAAATACAAAGGGACATCAATGAATATGGAAAAATAACCTCCAGGGTTTTTAATGACCATAAGAATACAGTAATGGTAAATATTCACATTACTACAACTTAACAAGTTATTGGAAGTAAAGCTGAATGTGCAATGTGAGCCTGACACGTCTGGGAGGGAAAACGAGCTGACTGAGTCTCCATAAAGCAGTTATTTACTTTTTAAGCTGTTGTTTGTCATCACCTGTCTGATTCCCACTCCATAGGATTTGTGAGAATCATTTTAAAATTAAACTAGCAGCAGTATGTAACTACTGTAAGAATGAAGTTGCTATTTTTTCTAACAGCACCAGCAAAATGCTGTCAGGCTTCTACTGAATAATCCCCATTTTTTTATTGTTTCCTTGCTCAATACAGAAAATGGCAAACATGTCCTTATTGCAAAACTTTTTATTGAAAAAAAAACCTTTTCCTGGGCAAATCCCCACAAGCCCTCATGAGACAAGACATCTCTTTATTGTGCTCTTAAGCACTTCTAACCATTACGATGCAGCTTCCCCTTTTTTAATACACAAAAAATAGACACTTTCTACACAGCTGGGCTGGAAACAGCATTCTGGTTTTAGCTGAGCTGTGGACACACTTCTTTTTGGCTCCAGTGACTAATCTCTAATAGTGACAACACAGCCTAGAAGGAGAGGTAGAAGCCAGAATTCCCTGAAGCAAGGGGTCCAATGGGACTCGGTGTCTCTATTTAATAAGGGAAGAGGCAAACACTGTGCAGCGTGAGAAAACCCAGTGCTCTTAACCTTAAATGCAGAAACTGCCCAAAACTCTCACACAGCATTTACCATCACTGCTTATTACAGCAATACCAGTTATCCTCTATTTTTAAGCTGGACTGAGGTATCACCAAATGCTCTCTAGAATCCCACCATCGCCACCTGCATTCCCTCATTAATTCTGGGCAATCTGATGCTCCAAGCCCAAACGGATCATTTAGAGCACTCAAAAAGTACTATAGAAAACGTCACAAAATGCATCATGCCCCAAATATCCCCCATGCAGCATAGCAGAAGGTGAAAGGAAGGTGCCATTACCCAGCAACACTGTTTAGACAGAAACAATTCATATAATTCATAATTCACAGAATCACCGAATCCCAGAATGGTTTGGATTGGAAGGAACCTGAGGGATCATCCAGTTCCAGTCCCTTCCTGGGCTCAGCCCCTGCCCGTGGCTCTGGGGCCATTGCTGGGCCTGGAGCAGAGCCTGGGCCCTGCCCTGCCCCTCCCTGTGTCCAGGGACACCCAGGGACAGCCAGGGACACCCAGGGCTGAGGGTCCCTCTCAGCTGGGGCTCCTCTCCAGGCTGAGCAGCCCCAGCTCCCTCAGCCTCTCCTGGGCACAGAGATGCTCCAGGCCCTTCCTGGCTCCTGTCCCTGCTGTGCTGAGGATCCAGAGCTGGACACAGCACCCCAGAGGTGTCCCCCAGGCTGAGCAGAGGGGCAGGATCCTCTCCCTGACCTGCTGTCACTGCTCCTCCTGATGCCTCCTGGGATCCCAATGCCTCCTCGGCCCCCAGGGCACTGGTGGCTCAGGGACAGCTGGCTGGCCACCAGGACCTGGCGGTTGCTCCTCCCCAGGTGCAAGACCCCTGCATTTGCCCCTGTGGAATGCCAGCAGGTTCCTCTCTGCCCATCTCTCCCACCTGTCGAGGTCCCTCTGGAGGACAGCACAGACCCCTGGGGAGTCGGGCCACCCCTCCCACCTCTGTGCCACTGGAACTGCTGAGGAGGCACCGACCCCTCGCCCAAACCACTCATGATCCAAACACCACCCCCAGTACAGAACCTTGAGGGACACCGCTAGGGACAGCCTCCAGCTAGACCCTGTGCCACTAATTACCACCCTCTGGGAACCTTTTAGGGACTTTGCTTTGCCAAATCACCTATAATTTTGAGACTTTTTCAGTGCACAAAACTAGGACTGTCTCTGTAACTCGGGGGTGCGGGCAAGGCACAATGAGGTCAATACAGATAAGCTTGGAGGGTGTATGAGCTTCTATGGCTCTCAGTCTAGCTAAAAAACCTAAAATTTTGCTGCCATAAAAGGCATGTGATAAAGTTTTCCTTAATTTTTGAAAGAAAAAAAGAAAGGGGGAAAAAAGGCATTTTGAGCAGATTGTAGATACTGTCACGAAGCAGAAACCCAACAAATCCATACAAATGGAGTGTTCGTAAGCAAACTTGTGTGTAACTCACACTTGGGTAAAAGGACACGAGGAGTGTTCGGGTATTTAAAGCACACCAGCAGATTGCAGACGAAAGCAAGTGTGAAACAGATTGCTGGGTTGTTGTTCCTGTAATTGTCCCCTTCAGCTATCGCAAAGTGCTTTGTTTAATGGCTATAAAATCAATGAACAAGCTGTCCTGATGAAGATGTCCAAGAGACTGACGAACTAAAAGCTATTAGTTCTTCAAAGGAAGTTATTTTACTAAAGAAAATGTGCAATTTGGCAACATGACTCCTACTGAAGTCAAAAGTAGCTTTGAGAATATTGAATCACAGAATGGTTTAGAATGGAAGGGATCCCAAAGATTATCCAGTTCCACCCCCTACCACAGACAGAGACACCTTCCACTAGACCAGGGTGCTCCAAGCCCCATCTAGCCTGGCCCTGAACAGTTTCAGGGATGGGGAAGACACAGCCCCTCTGGACACCCTGTGCCAGGGACTCCCCACCCACCTTCCCACTCTCACAGGTGGGAAAGCCCACATTCCTTCCCAAGATCCCAGCCCAAGCTCCCCTTTCCCAGTGGAAAGCCATTCCCTGGCTCCTGTCCCTCCATGCCTTGTCCCCAGTCCCTCTCCAGCTCTCCTGGAGCCCCTCCAGGCCCTGCCAGGGGCTCGGCGCTCTCCCTGGAGCCTTCCCTTCTCCAGGGGAACATTCCCAGCTCTCCCAGCCTGGCTCCAGAGCAGAGGGGCTCCAGCCCTGCAGCAGCTCCGGGGCCTCCTCTGGACTCTCTCCCGCAGCTCCACGTCCTCCTGGATTTGGGATCAGGGCTGGGGCAGCTCCGCAGGTGGGGTCTCACCTGAGCATAAAAATGCCCAAGCCAGGTAAAATCAGAGGTCCAGGATGCAACCAAAGCAGCAAATGCCTAAGGGAACATCCTTTTCCTAACACCAGCTTCTGGTATAGCACAGGTCATATTACAAAGTTCCCCCTAAAAATTAAGAATTTCAGAAATAATTGTTCTATAACTTGAATGTCACTGTCCCCCCCAAGGCTTGTACCATGCCTGTTTAACCCAGACACATATCTGTTCTTCAGTATTTGTTTGGTGTGTCAAAATTTTAATTAAAAGATTTTATGATGCTGTAAGGGAGAAATTGTGACTTTTCCCCAGTCAAGAGGCTGAGCATGGCTTTACAAGTCAGCAGCCTTTAACATCTAACTCCAGAACCTGCCTTTCCCTCACTCCTAATGATAGGCTTTTTGAGATTTCAAATAATGAACCTCAATACTCTTTCAAGCCAACCCTGGTTTTCCAGATGACACGATTAATAGGACAACCTGGGAATATTTTAAATCACTTAGACCCGAAGAGGATTTTAAAGGCAAAGTGTCTGACAGCCTTACAAAGAAATCACATCAAAAAGCCTGTCCTGGAATATACCTCTGGCCTTTAATATTTAAACAACTGCAAACTGTGAGAATGTGCACAACTTTCATCTGCATTGAGTTTGATTTTCTTTCCATATCACAGAATTATGGAATGGTTGGGGTTGGAAGACAGCCTAAAGACCATCTTGTTCCACCCCCTGCTATGTTCCACCCTCCATTAGACCAGGTTGCTCCAAGCCCAGTCCAGCCGGGCCTGGAACCCTTCAAATAAAGCGATTCCTACCAGGAATATTTTTAATTCACACACATTGAGTAATGGACAATCTAAAATGAAGAGTGTGTTACTGATGGGAGAAAAACCTCCTGAGGAAGAGAGGAAAGCCTTGCCAGGCAGTAGTGCAGGCTCTCACAGAGAAGACAAACAGCTGTTCAGGTTACCAGGTTAATTGACTAATATAACCTATATAACCTATGCCATGTTTCCTGACAGGAAAAGCCTGGACATTTTATTGCCACCATAAAGCAGCCATGAGGCTCCGTAAAACCATCCTGCTTGCATCCAGCTCAGCAACTGCCCCCTGCAGACATGAGCACAGGGCTCGGCAGCTTTGGGGATGGGGCTCTGACATTGTCAGCCATGAAATAATGGGGATTCTTCCAGAAAAAAGTCACATATTCTGGATTGTATTTGCTTCTTATGAAGAATGGCCTTAAAAACAAGCTTATCGAAACAGCGATCTAGAACTCGTAAGGAACTCCAGAATCTGCATGAGCAATTTTTCTTTTTTTTTTTTTTTTTCTCTTTTTTTTTTTGAAGAAGGAAAACACACCAGGAAAGAAAACAGTAGGAACTCAAGGAGGACAGCAGTGAAGTACTGGCACAGGGTGCCCTGAGCAGCTGTGGCTGCCCAAGGGCAGCTTGGACACTGGGGCTTGGAGCAGCCTGGGACAGTGGGAGGTGTCCCTGCCCACAGCAGGGGGGGAACAAAATGAGCTTTAAGGCCCCTTACAAGCCAAATCATTCTATGAGTCTAAACCCATGGGTATGTTAAGTGAGCAGCAGGCATTAATGAGCTTCCATCTTAATGGAAAGGAAAAGCAAGCGTTGTGCCACAGGAAGGGGAGGAAATTCCAGCAGACAGGATGCATTCAGGCCAGGCAGCCTGAGCATGTCTGCTGGTGTGTCTGGTTCCACTACACCAGCCCACGTGAACTTCAACAAGGGGAGCCAGAAAAGAACAATCATGATCAACACTGGGTTTTGCCCCAGGAAATTTACAGCTCTAATTTTTCAAGGTATTTCTGAAATTCAGATATTTCTGGACCCACTGGTTACTCTTTTTAGAAGTACAGCTACTCTGAGCATTCTGAGGGCATACATTTGGTTTGAGAAGAACATTTGTTGAAGACATTCCAACAGAGCAAGCTACACATTCCTTTACTTTGACAGAATCACAGAATCATTAAAGCTGGAAAACCCTCTAAGACCATTGAGTCCAACCATTAACCCAACACTGCCAAGGCCACCACTAACCCACGTCCCCAAGTGTCACATCCACATGGTTTTTAAATCCCTCCAGGAATAGGGACTCCACCATTGCCTTGGGCATCTGTGCCAGGACTGGAAAGCCCTTTCTGTGAAAAACTTTTCCTTATATCCTAAACATCTCCTGGCACAACTTGAGGCCATTTCCTCTCATCCTGATGAGACAAGTATTATTAGAAGTCATCCTTGAATATTCATATGACAACCTTCAAGGCTGAAATGAATTTTAGATGGTGCCTCAAAGCTACAGCTACGACCAAGCCCCTGGTGAACTGGGGCTCTGATCCTGGAGTTCTGTACCACCATGGAAAACATCAAGCTCCACTCTGTCACAAACAAGCAAAACCGTGCACTGTGCTCTCCATGCTGTCCACGCCAACTTTAAAACCCAGGAGAGTCCAAACTGCGCTGTGTTCTGAGCCACACCCCTGCACAGATGGGCTGGGTGCCCACTGGCCCAAAACCAGAGCCCTCACGAACCACAGCGAGTGGTTCCAGAGAAAGTCACAGCTTTGGTGCCACGGCAAGGGGAGAAAGGTAAGGAAGATGGAGATGATTAGAGGGATGGAACACCTATGAGTAAAGGCTGAGTTAGCTGGGGGTGTTCAGACTGGTATTTTGAGCTTATTCCTGCAAATCCTTTTGCTTCAAGGGCTCCATTTGAATTCAGCAGGCAGCATGTCCCATTTATGCACAAATAACTATTCCTGCATGCACATAAACTATCAACACCCTATTTTCAGGCATGATTAACTTATCTGGGAGGACATGTCCCAGAACTCACCTGTAATGACATTTCCCAAAACGGCAGCTTGCAGGCTGCTGACAATCCGTGTGGAAAGGGGACACCACGCTCACGGGGTTCCCAAGGAGCTATGGAGAAGGTTTCTGGTGGCAGTGGCAGCCTAAGGGATCTGCATGCTGCAGGGCCAGCTCCAACAGGTGCTCAGGCCCCATGGAACCACGGACTGGTTTAGGTTGGAAGAGACCATAAAAACCATCTAATTCCACCCCCTGCCAAGGCAGGGATGCCTCCCACTGTCCCAGGCTGTTCCCAGCCCCAACATCCAGCCTGGCCTGGGACATTCAGGGATCCAGGGGCAGCCACAGCTGCTCTAGGCACCCTGGGCCAGGGCCTGCCCACCCTCCCAGGGAACAATTCCTGCACAAGATCCCATCCAGCCCTGCCCTCTGGCAGTGGGAGCCATTCCCTGGCTCCTGTCCCTCCATGCCTTGTCCCCAGTCCCTCTCCAGCTCTCCCGGAGCCCCTCCAGGCCCTGCCCGGGGCTTGGAGCTCTCCCTGGAGCCTTCCCTTCTCCAGGGGAACATTCCCAGCTCCTCCAGCCTGGCTCCATAGGAGGCTATGATTCTTCATAGGAGAATCACTGTACATTATTTGGAAGTAACATAGATCCTGCTGTACGAATATTTGCTTTATGTCATCATAACTTGGTGACCTTGGAGGAAAGGGAGTTACCTTCCAAAATAAAAATTGGCATCAGCAAAAAAACATACAAGCCATAAATATTCCATGAAGTTGATCCACAAATGTCTCAGAACTAAGTGATTTAAAGTATTTAACTACAATTACACTAACTACCATATAAGTCAACAAACAAACAATTTTCTCTGATGCTTTCATCATCACTGAAAATTAAGTTTTTAAGCCCCTAGAGCAGTGCACTTATTAATGTTAGCTAATTAGTTTTGTAACTGACTTTGCAGGCTATGTTGAAAGAGAGAGGAGGAGAGAATTAATGTTCAAATCCTTTTCAATAGGCATTTCCACACTTCAAAACTATAACAAACCAGAAAGCAAAGCTGCTGGGAAGTTGCTTCATGCTGAAATGACAGAAGATATTTAATTCAGTGCTGATTAAGATAAGCAAGTTATTCTTCATAATCATGCCCAGTAGGAGGGCATAGAAATCCTGACCTTTAATAAGAAGAATGAGATAATTTTTTTTTAAAAGACCAGAAGGAACTAGTCCATGTAGACTAAAATATACACCAATACCTGATTAATTACACAACAGCACAATGAAGCTCTGACTGAGTAGAGCTCTCCTGGAATAATTACACAATCTCTCCCTGATTTTTCCAAATAACTAAATTAGATACCTGTACAGCTAATGCTTACCATCAGAAAGAGACCTTGGAGTCTGAAACGAGAACAGTTTCAATACAGCAGTTGCGGGGTTTTTTTAAATAAGGTTGTACTCTCCTACAGCTGGGCCTGATGGAATCATAGAATCATGGAGTGGTTTGGGTTGGAAGTGACCTGAAAGCCCATCCAGTTCCACCCCCTGTCAAACAGAAGGTTTGATCCAGTGGGTTGGTATCCTGAGCATGATACTCGAGCTCCATCTAATTTGATACTCCAGCTTCATCTTTGCTCAAGTTCACTTCTTTTTTTTGGGATATAAAACCAACTTAATTCTCTAGCACCAACTCCACTAAAGACTCTGTGACAAGAGCTCCATGGTCTGCCAACCCTATCTGATGGTGTCCTGCAGGGAGAGATTTGAGATCCAACTGGTCAGCTGGAACTGGCCATCTGCAAGTTCCCTGGGATGAGCTGCACTGGGCACAGAAGTGACAGGAGCATCTTCAAACAAAACCAGACCATCAATTTCACCCCTAGGCGGGAATCTTGTCAGCATTAATATTTTGGGATGTGTTTCCTCTTCAGGGCATCTCTTATTTCTGCTACAATTTCCTTCAGTTGGTGACCAAAGCCACATGGATCACCGAGAGCACACAGCGTTCGTATTTCGGAAAAAGCCTCCTGGCACTATGAGCTGGTTCCCATTCATGGATTTTAAATTTAGGGAGAGTGGAAAGTTACGATTATTTGAGCTGACCTCCTGCCTATTACAAGTCACTGAATTGCACCATGTGATTGACCTAGAAAAGGTCCTTCCAAAAGCACTGATTCTGAGAGCCATGTTTCTAAAAATATAATTATTGGCATTGCCTCTCTCACCATTAAAAACAGGAGAAAACCAGAACAGTTTTTCACTTTTTTTACCTCCAGTTGCAGATATTGGGTGTTACAGACTGGTTTGGTTTGGAAAGGACCTAAAGTTCATCTAGCTCCAATCCCCTGCCATGGGCAGGGACATACTGTTTAAACTTCTGGCTGATCCTTTAGAAGGTCCTTATCTCACCATGAATCTTCTATGATTCCTTTCCACAGCCTCTGATTCACATCACCAAACCTCAAAATGTTGTTCCTTGGAGAAAATGAGGAATTTATGATACTTTAAACTCTTGCTTATCTTCCAGATAACAAATTAATCCTGCAGTGCTGTTCTCCACCACCTGCAACACTCAAAACATTGCTGAGAGTAGAGTGGACACAGTACTCCAATAACTGGTTACACCTAATAGCAACACTGAGCTCTTATTTTATTACTCATAAATGCAGGAAATGGAAATTTACATACAGATGTATGTAAATTTCCATTTTTCCTTCTGAAACACCACAGCCACCATCACTTCAGTCTACTGTCCTGAGAATAGCTATTCTGGGAAGCAAACCACCTTCACTGCATAAAAAAAGATACTCAGGTTTATGTTTCCCCATGTAATGAGACAAATTAGTGTGCTTACCACATGACTCGACTTCCTCAGTCACCTGCTGGCTGTGACTTCTCACTCCTCCAATTCTTGTTTTCCCTACAAACCACCCCAAACCCAAGCTTATTATTTTCTTTTTCTGACAGACACCAGATAGTGCTGTCAGTGCTACAGAACAAGTAAGTCTATGTGGCAAATGACTGCTGGGAGCTTGGAGAATACACCAGTAAACCCTCCAAAGCACCTGGGACTGCCCAAATCTAGAGAAATTTGTTGTCAGACCTTTTAATATTTCTGCATAAGTTTGATACCAAATCCTTTGGAGCAGATCCTGGTCCAAAACACCACTGAAGACTCTAAACAATGATGAAGATCCTGGATTACGGCTGGTTGAAAATACTCCAAATCTAAAGCTTTTTCTTTGACCAAGGATGCCCTTAATCACAGTCTGAGAAGATCTAAGAGATGAATGAAATACTAACAAGTGAGAGCGGGAAGGGGAAGAAAAGGCAGGCAAGGCGATAAACAACACATAGCACAGATCCCTTGGAACAGCTTTGCTGTAAAAACCACAGGAATCTGCTTGCCCACGTGGTATTCCATGTGCATGGATGTTACAGCGGAGATGCCAGTGGAAATAGAAGCACTACTAAGTTTTGAATACACTTGGGAGGGAGAAAGGTTTCAGCAATGAGGTCAAGAAGGAGAAGGATAATTCCTGCAGTAAAACAATACACAAACTTCATCCTGAATAATCGGGTGACTTGCAGAGTAATAATAATAATCAGTCTTAGATAGTCTTGGCAAGAAAGGAGGCAAAACACAGATCATTTTGTTAAGGGTGAAATTGAGCTCTAGACACCCCAATTTAGTTGTCTTCGTAGCTGCTTGCTATTGATACTCCTATCACATTCCAAAGAGGCACAGGGAGTGATCCAGCTGACCCTCACACCCTGGGTCAGCCACGCTCCCTTTGCTGGGAGGGTGCTATTCCTTGCTCCCAGTGAAGGAAAGAGGGTGAAGAGGAGTTGGATGCAAAACCAGAACAACAGGACAGAAAATTCCTGACAGCAGATGAGCATATTAAAATTCTAACATCATGCTCATACTTTGTGCATTATTCTCTATTACCACCTTGATTCCTTTAATGTGTCATTTCCTATAGACAAGACAGAAAGGTTTCCTATCCCTATTTCCTAACATCATTCACCTCATTCCAAGCTTCCTATAAAAGCTCCCTTTTCTTTTCTAGTTTCCCTTTTTAAAATGTTTGAAGATACTCAAATATGGGGCTCAATGGCAAGGGAATAAACACACAGTTTACAATTCCATCTCCTGAATGCCTGATATGACACAAATCATTCCCATTTTCACTTCAGGTCAAGTTTTACACTCTGTAAGGCCTGAACATCACTCAGCGCTCCAAAGTCATTTTCCCACAAGTACACATTGGCTATGCTGTGTCTGCACACCCCACAGACCCTTCAGGCAGGAGGCTGAGAAGCATTGACACAGACACGTGCAAGCAGCTGGGCAGAGGTGTTTAGCTGAAATACAGAAAAGGAAAGAAGTCAGGAGAATCTTGTGTATTTTACAAGATCCTGATGGAGACTTTGGATTTGTAGCACGCTGCCTTCTCCATAATGAGCAAAGCAAACTTGGTTTCAACCAAATGATGCTGCTGTGTTCCATTACCCGGCCACACCAAGCACAGCTGTCTGCCTTCTCCCACACTTCCCATGCAATCCTGGCTGAGTAATTTTGACTACTAAACCTGTCAGCACACTCCCTTTCCTGCCCTACACATATCTCAGAAAAAGGCTCAGCAGTCAGCTTTTCACTCTGCACTGCAATGAGGACTTGGATACCTGCAATGCTCCTGCTGGAAGCAGAAGTGGTGGACAGCTGGGAATTGCCTGCACATTGCATCATACTCTACTGGCTTCAGGATTAAGATTAGAGAACAAGCACAGAGTTACTACACACATGGGAAGTTACTACAGAGTTACTACATACATGAGAAACAGGCGATTGTAACCTGACCACTGCTAAAAATACAGCCCAAAACACAGAAAGATCTTCCTTCAGGGCTGCAGCATTGTGTAGAGTCATGGAACAGTTTGGGTTGGAAGGGATCTTGAGGATCTTCTGGTTCCAACCCCTGCCATGGGCAGGGACACCTTCCACTATCCCAAGGTGTTTCAAGCCCCATCCAGCCTGGCCTTGGACACTTCCAGGGATGGGTCATTGATCATTGATCATTCTTTTTAACTACTAAAGAGACCTTTGCTTGGGTTTATTGAGAATCAGTACAAAAAAACTCCACCTTCAAGCTATAAAACCATCTCAGATCACAAATTCTTGGGTGGACTTTTGTTTCTGGAGAAAGTCTGTATTAATATATGTAATTATGGCACAACAGAGATTTTAAACTGTTTCCTCAAGATTTACAAGTATTTCTAACAGAAGATGAATGGAACAGCAGAGATCCATGAATTACAAGATAGAGTCACTAGATAAAAAGAGAGGGCAAGATAAATAACAGCAAAAGACAGGAACGTGCCTGGAAAACACCACCCTGATGAACTGCCTGTCAAACAGCCACACATGTAGATTGAATTTAGACTGAAACATGCCAATATGTTGCCAGTTCTCCAGGTTTTTTTCTTCCCTTAAAACATGCATCAGACTTTACCTTCATTTGTAGAGACATTTCTCACTTAGGCCACCACTCAAATACTTTAAGTGAGCTCCAAAGTACAGTATTTACTTGTCAGTCTATACTCCTTAAACATTCCTAGATAACATTTAACCCCAGGAGCCACAGGGGATGTTATGTTGACTCCAGCTTAGTTTCTTGCCAAGAAATCGAGCAGGAAAAAAACAGCTGCCCTAGTAAAAATTTATCTACCTTCAGTGAATACAGAAAACCTCAAAGACTTCCATTATTTCCAAGATTAAGGGTTATCTGTTTGAAAAGCAATGATTATATTCTGCAGTGAGTTCACCAGTAAGATCAGAAACATCTGAAGCAGAAAGACGAGGAAGAGAAGAGTTATCAGACATCATCCTGCTTTATAACCAGAGAGGAGCTCCTCATATGGAATAAATTCATATTATTCACACCACTGCACTGCAAAGTACAACCAGCTACAGATTGCTGAAGATATGCAGGAAACAGGGCCTTGCAGAGAATTCCAACATTGTAAAAATTCATCCCCCAAATCTTCTCTTGATCAGCTCCTGTGTGGGAACAAACCACTCTTGAACAGAACAGTGACACAGCTGGGTGTGTGCAGCTGCCAAGAGCTTCATCCCAGCAGGACACTGGGAGGAAAACCTAGAGGAATGGGCAGATCTGACCTGAAAACCCCAAAGCAGGGAAGAAGCACACCTCATTCCTTAGGGAATCTGGCCTCAGGTGATGACATATAGATAACTATATACAGAAAGTGCACGACTCGCTCGAATAATGTCTGGCTTCTCTCATTTTGCATAGAAATAAACAGATTAACACAAGTCCAAGCTCCTAAAAAGAATTCCAGGTGCAGGCCAGCCCAACCTCTGACACCTGCACATTCCCTGCTTTCAGCACTCAGCACACCAAGAAAACCCAACCAATGTGTGGTCTGTTCCTTGTGGCACCCAGGAGTTCTCCACAAACACAACTCATGTATGTGGGCATTTGTGCTGAAAAATGAGGACTAAGGACACATTCTTTGTGCCACACTTGGCCACCTCACCTTGGTCACCCTGAGTGCTCTGGGTGGAACAGGAAATCAGGTTCCATTGAGAAGTGAGAAAAGAAGGTAGTGAACAAAAATAAATCAGGGATAAACAAGGAGGAACTAGATTTTGGCGGTGTAAAGCACAAAGTTATTTACATGATGCAAATACAAAAAGTTGTGAAGCTCGCCTGGACCACGGGTAGATGAAGAGGAAAAAACTTTGGCTCTAAAATTCACATTTTTAAGTAGTAAACTACAGATTTCCACATCCTGGGTGGCTTCCCCACCTTTTTCTTATGCTCCTAATGTTCTGGGGGTAAAAAAACAACCACTCAAAATATCTGAATAAGATTTAATTTGAAAATTGGGATTTGACTTCTTTTTTTTTAATTATGCAAGAGCTAATGTTTCTATTTGCTGTTTCCTATTTTGAAACAGATATAAAGAATCTCTTCACTTAAATGGTTTTGTACTTCTGCTGTCTAGAAATAGAAGTTCTGGGAATTCAATATATTTGCTCCTATTTTTTTGGTGCTTCACAGAAACTGCAGCATCAGGATACTAAAATAATATAATTTGTCACTGAAACTGTAATCAAAAATATGCTAAAGGCCTTAACATCACCATTAACTGAATTAGCTTAGCCTTCAATTTAAGGTTAATGTGATACATATGTGAATAAATACGCATCTAGAGAGAACAAGTATTAAAAAGTCTTTTAAAAAACAAGACTTTATCCCTCTCACCTCTCTCCGTCGTGATGCCCAGCAACTTTGTTTAATCTTCCAAACCACAGCTGCCACCAGGAGCAATGACAGGAAACAACTGGAAAGGAAAGGGAAAAAAAATAGAAAATAATATTTTATTGTCCTTGTTTATAACATACTGGAAGCTGAAAAACTCTAGGAAATGCAAAGTTAAATGAAAAGTTCGTATAATAATTAGAGATACACTGAAGAAAGATAATCCAGCACAGTGCTGGATTCAGTGCTTCTGATACCCAGTGAGGAATGACACAGTTATTTTCAGGGAAAACTGTTGTTCCAAAGTTCCCTGACTTCCTTAAATGACAGTAAGGCTTAAAGATTTAATCAGATTCAAAAAGCCACTATTGCCTGTCTCTGGTGATACTTTAAGTGAGAGGATAACCCCCAAAAAGAAAAGCCCTGAAAGAAGCAGAGAAAATGGATTATTATTTCCTTTCCAAATTACAAAAATAAGATGCAGTGTAGAGCAGAGGCAGGCTGTTGCAGAACTACAGGCATTTCTTGATTTCCCCAAGTCTATATTGGTTTTCTTCAGTCAAAAGAGGGGGAAAAAAGGATGAACGAATATATCAATCAGGGAAAATGCAAGGAAGCAGATATAACAAAAAACAGTAGTAGCAGTAGTACTAGTAGTAATAATAATAATAATAATAACTGACTGTATTGACAATTATGATCTTATCATGCTGAATACCTAATGAGCAGCTTCAAGGCACACAAGCTAAGATTAAAATTTGAACCCCAGTGGAAGACTGTTTCCCCAAGGACTGCACTTGTTACAGAAAGCATCTCAAACCCTCTTTCCACGTTCCAGTGTATATTGAAAGACAGGTTAAAGGCAAGTTTCCATCGAAGGAAGATTAATCAGAACAGATGACTTATTTGCTCCAGTGCAGCATTCACAGTAACCTCTGCACTCTGGATGCTCCAACAGGGCTTTCTCTTGAAGACAGAATTTGCAAAGGACTGCAGAGGTGTTCTCACACAACTCCCTGCCAGGAGGGGACAGCCGGGGGGTCGGGCTCTGCTCCCAGGGACAGGGACAGGAGGAGAGGGAATGGCCTCGGGCTGGGCAGGGCAGGCTCAGGGTGGAAATTGGGAGAATTCCTTCGTGGAAAGGGCAGGGGTGGAGTCCCCATCCCTGCAGGGATTTCAAAGCCCTGCGGCAGTGGTGACCGTGCTGGGGGAGTGCTTGAACTCACTGATCTCAGAGGGCTTTTCCAACCTAAATGATTCTGTGATACCATGGGTATTACAGAATATCAAGTATTGGAAATATATATCAAGTATTGGAAATGCCTATAATTAAACACCAGGATAGACAGCAGGAACCATTCCCTGAGAAATGCAAAAGGTGAGGAGACTGTTCTTGTTGCCATATCACCATCTACAGACTACGTGATATGAAAACTCCATGGATCGGGCACAGACACCCAAAGGCAGCCAGTCAATGATGGGATTACATTTTTCAGGCTTAGATATGCACAGAAATATGCTTTACTATCATATAATATTAAAAAAATTGCACTTGTTTGACTTGCATGGTCCTGGCCCAGGGTGCCCAGAGCAGCTGGGGCTGCCCCTGGATCCCTGGCAGTGCCCAAGGCCAGGCTGGACATCGGGGCTTGGAGCAGCCTGGGACAATGGGAGTGTCCCTGCCTGTGGAACTGGATGGGCTTTAGGTTTCCTTCCAACTCAAACCATTCCAAGATTTTATGATTTCAGATGCAGTTTATGTGCAACATGAGCCACTGCCACGGCTTATCCGTGTTTACCTCCCCAGTACACCTTTATTTGGGAAAACAAGATGGAAGTCCAAAGGGCAGAGGAAAAATGACAGCAATGACAAAAATGCCATTAATCTCAAGCACCTCTGTTAAATTACCCATTTCAGAGGAGTTTCTCTGGGAGGACTTTCTCAGGAGGTCAGGGATACAGATGAACTTGCACTGTGCCACCCACAGCCAGCGAAGTCAACCAGGTCTCCACCTTTACACAACAACACGCTCCAGTCACACGTATCCATCAGACAGCTCCAGAAACACACACAGTAAACGGAAGATAGACATCAAAATATGCTTAGCTGCTATAAGGGTGGCCCCTTTTCAGGAAAAAAGTGACCTTAACAATTTGAAAACTCTTGGACCTCTTATTGTGGCTTGATTTCATAGAATCAGAGAATCATTTAGGTTGGAAAAGACCTCTAAGGTCGAGTCTAACCATTAACTCAGCACTGCCAAGGCCACCACTAAACCATGTCCCCAGGTGCCACATTTTCAGTGGCACTGTAAATATGTCTCCCTATGTATTATTTACTCCCTCAGAGAAGAAAGCTAGAGTGAAGAACTAAGAGGATCACCTTCATTACTAAATCCCCTTTTCAAAATGCAACACTGCACAAGCCTGCATGTTCCAGAGTCTTTCATTGGTTTCTCTTTCCTGTCCATTTCTGGCACCACAGCCAAGACTTTCTTGAGAGAACACAGAGAGGAATTAACAATTAAAGACTAATAAAAACTTCTCCTAAAACACTTGCCATAGTACCCTTGTATTTCAAAGGAACAGCACCATACATCTTTGTATTGTCACAAGGAGGCAGCAAATACCCACAAAAGCTATAAAATCACTAAGGAAATATATTTTCCCCCTTGAACTAACATCCCTTGGAAGCACTCGGGGAGAAATAAAAGGCAGAGCCTGCTGCAGTCCATCACCTGCTGGAAGAGCCCCAGGGGAAGAGCAAAGTCGAGATCTATTGTTGCGTTTACTCAGCCTAAACCATCCTGAAATAAGTTAAAAGACCTGATGTGAGCATCAGTAGCTTTAAAGAAGGGGTTTTTCCAACTTCCTCTGGGAAAGCAATTTTGTAGATATGGAACCAGCAGAAGGAAACAGCTGTGTGCAGAGCGAGGCGCTGGGCAATGATCTGGAGCGAGAGCCGGCGGCTGGCGGAGTCCTGGGTAAAGCTGTGTCCTGCCCTGCTCTCTCCTCAACAGCTTCACAAGCATCTGCCAGCCATGAACGGCCACCTGCCTACAAATGACTTCAAAAATGAAATTTTACTGCAGGATTTGCTTTGCCCTCTCCTCTTTTTTTCTCCAAAAATAACAGCCTACCAAGAGCATCCTTCATCCCGGAAATCCACTCTTCACCCACGTCTTCTCTCTGCAGCTTCCCCCATCTCAAATGGCTCCAGGGAGACCTTAGAGCCCTTTCAAGAGCCTAAAGAGGCTCCAGGAAAGCTGGAGAAGGAGTGGGGACAAGGGCTGGAGGGACAGGAGCCAGGGAATGGCTTCCCACTGCCAGAGGGCAGGGAGAGATGGGATATTGGGAAGGAATTCTTCCCAAGGAGGGTGGGGAGACCCTGGCACAGGGTGCCCAGAGCAGCTGTGGCTGCCTCATTCCAGAAAGTGTTCCAGGCCAGGTTGGATGGTCTCCTGAGAGAGTGGAAGGTGTCCCTGCCCATGGCAAGGGGGTGAAACAAGGCGACCTTTAAGTTCCCTTCCAACCCAAACTGTTCCGTGATTCTATCAGCTGTTGCATTTCCATCTTCCTATAGCCTGTGACACATCCAGTTTGAAACCAGTTAAATTTTTTAACAGAAAAAAAAGAAACCAGCAAACTCAGGTATGAAACCAGACTGGAAGGAAAAAGAACCATCAAGAGCCACCTAACTCTCCAGAGAGTTTTTCATCTCAGGGAAATTTGAACATGACTCCTTTTCAGTCAGGTTCTACAAAGTAGAGCTTCCATTGGCTCATACAGTTAAAAAAAATTTGTGCTTACACAGCTCAAATATTGCAATGCAGTGAGGAGATACATTTCAATTTTATGGACATTATTCTATTTGGCAAATAGCTTTATTAATCCATTCTTAATTATTCATTAGATTATTTAAGCACAATAAATGAGCAATGTGGTTATAAACAATCTCTCCTCAGCAGGCCTCAACACATGCGTGAAACCTCAGTTGATCAGCCTTCAGAATATCACAGGGTATTCCCACACTGACACAAAAATCTGAACTTAAACACACTGTCTGATTTTGTTCTGGACTTTAACCTCCTTTTCACCACAGAGAGAATATTCTCTCCACTCCTGGTATCCTTCAAGCTTTTCAAACAAGTCCACCGTCATTTTTAAATGTCTGGAAAACTCCATCAGCACTTTACTGTGATGCATTCTCAGGAGGGGAGAAGAAAATCCATCTGGTGTATTAGGGCCCAATTATTAAACCCTTGTGAAATGTTTATCCACACCAGAATTGCTTGTAAAAAATGGCAGCTTTAAACACCAAAATGTACAGCAGTCTCACCGCTAATGTGCTTTAACATATACAGGTCACTTAGTAATTTCAGAAAGCACTGCCATGATTACCAGAACACAGCCCAAATTATTTTGATGAATTAGAAGCTATTTAAGTGCTATTTACAAGTAAATTTTAATATGCTGGAGAGTTACAGGACACATTTTAAAGTACTGGATGCATTAAACCTTGAAATAATTGGAACAAGTATATAACACACACATGGTTGGTTGGGCTTTGCCAAACAGCTGCCTGCAGCCCATCAAGCCAGATTCCTGACCTCATCTTTCTGCTGAAGATGGCACAAGGCTCAACAAGCCACAGCCCACCTTAGTTGTGGCAGAGGAGGGCAATGGAGAGAGGGAAGGGTCTGGAGTACAGGAGTGTGGGTTAAACCCAGTGGAAATCAAGCACTGCAAAGTCACTCAACCCCCTTCTCTTCTCCCCCATCCTGGTGGAGTGGGGAGGAGAATCAGAATTAAAATTTGTAGGCTGAGAGATGAACAGTTTAGTAATTGAAAACAAAATAAAATACAATAACATAGTTAATAGTAATAATGATGTTAAAAATTGAAACAAAAAAACCCAACCAAACAACTGATGCACAATATAACTGCTCACCACGTGCTGACCAACGCCAGCCCCCCTTCCCCCTTCCAGGTAACTCCCCCAGTTTATACACATGATGTTCTGAGGTGTGGAATATCCATTTGGCCAGTTGGGGTCACCTATCCCAGCTACGATCGCTCCCAGTTTGAGTAACTCCTCACTGGCAGAGCAAGAGGAAAAACAAACCCCAACAAACTTCTGAGAAACACAGCTTAGCAAAACCCAAAGCATCAGCATGTTATCAACATTACTCTCATTCTGAACCCAAAACAAAGCACTAGAACAGCTCCTGAGAAGAAATTAACTCTATCCCAGCCAAAACCAGGACAAGAAGTCTGATGAGGAGCAGCTGAAGGAACTGGGAAGGGGCTCAGCCTGGAGCAGAGGAGGCTCAGGGGCCCTTGTGGCTCTGCCCAGCTCCTGCCAGGAGGGGACAGCCGGGGGGATTTGGGATCTTATCCCAGGAACAGGGACAGGAGCAGAGGGAACGGCCTCGGGCTGGGCAGGGCAGGCTCAGGGTGGAAATTCCTTCCTGGAAAGGGCAGGGGTGCAGTCCCCATCCCTGGGGGATTTCAGAGCCCTGTGGATGTGGCACTTGGGGACATGGGGCACTGCTGGCCCTGGCAGTCTGGGGGAGTGATTGAACTTGAGGATCTCAGAGGGTTTTTCCAACCTAGATGATTTTATGATTCTATTCTATGATTATAGAGAATGAAGTAAAGAGTGCTGAGAACATGAAAAAAAGGAAGTAATGGATGCTGAACTGTTAGTCTTCTTTTTGTTAGAAAAAATGCAAAGATATTCCCAAGCTCTTCCTTTTTCTAAAAAAAAAAAAAAAAAAGAGGGACTCAGACTGTATTTTAGGCACATATTTAGTAATGCCAGTTGTGCAGCATAACTCCAGATTTGAACTATTGCAGGAGACCATTCCCACTTGATGAAAACATTGGGAAAATACTTACAGTCAGGAAAAACAATATACAGTACATAAACCCATCTGCCTCAGTCTTGTACTGAGCAAACAGTGCTCCTGCTCAAGTTTTTCTGAGGAACAAGTCCAATTATTTGTATCAAACTAAAATCACACCATTTCCATTCAACTTTCAGACCCTAATAGGGGCACACGAGGTTTGATGTGCCACGAAAACACTGAACGGGCAGTTTTTGTTCCATTTGTGAAATAACCCCCATTTCTCTAACAGTCACTGTAAGGCTTCGGTGGGACAGTGCTGGATCATGGAATCACACACTGGTTTGGGCTGGAAGGGACCTGATATCCAGTTTCAACCACCGTGCCATGGGCAGCAACACCTCCCACTAGCCTGGAGCAGACACTGGATCCCTCAGAAGGATGTTTCAAGGACAGAGAACGAAGACAAGACAAACAGCAGGCACGAAACAAAATGAACTGTGCACGTGAGAACCAGAAGAGGAGTGTAGTAGAAGACACCAGAGGTGTATGGTAAATCAGTGTAATAAAGCTCAGGACGAGATCACAGAATAGAATCATGGAATGCTTTGGCTTGAAGAGACCTTAAAAGGACATCTAGTCCAACACTTCTGCCGTGAGGAGGAACTTCTTCAACTAGGGCCGATGAGCCCGGCCAAGCTGGACTGGAATGTCTCAAAGGATGGGGCATTCACCCCCTCTCCGGGAAGCCTAGTCCAGTGTCTCACCACCCATAAAAAATTTCTTCCCTTATCTAGTCTTAACAGAGCCTCTTTTAATTTAAAGTCATCACCATTTGTTCTATCACTACAGGCCCCATTTAAATGTCAGTCCCCATCTTCCTTTGAACCTCGTTTCAAGTACACAGAGCTCCCAATAAGGTCTCTCAAGTGTTCTCTAGGCTGAAGGTTGAAGGGAAGAAAAGGAAAAGGGAAGAATGGATGAAGGGAAGAGAAAGAAAAAGGAGAAAGAAAAAGGTGGAAAGAAAAAGGAGGAAGGATTATTGGGCAGTAACATGCTTACAGGGCCACAAATATTTTTACATCTTCTGTACATAAAGGTATGCTGGTGATTAATATCTGTGATAGGTGTGCTGGCAGACAGACTTTCTGGAAGATAAGGAAGCACAAATACAAAAAAAAATTCACTAGAAATTGTCAAAATAGCTCAAACTATGTGCTGAAAGACAACTGCACAATCTGTAAATTAAAGAGCTGTGTTATGAAAAGCAGAGAGGAGGAAAGAGAAAACCCAGTTTACTTGCAATTCATTAGCTTTGCAAAGGTTAGCAATGGTTGGAATATCATTTCTCCTCCAGCTCCGATTATAATGCAATATTAACGACCTCAGAACTTCACCGTTCTTCCCAACCTTTATCCACTGACATTTTCTTAGCTTAAAATAAAACATTCATGTGGCACAAATTAAGGGTAATACACAGCCCCCTGCCTGGCTCGGTGCTGAACTCCAAGAGTCCAAGAGCCCCTCTAAATGCGAGGCAGAGCCCTCTGATCACAGCAGCCAGCTCCCAGATGAAATGGAAACCAGTCTCATGTCCTGCTCCACACTGCCCGGTGTTGTTTGACTGCATGACCAGGTTCCTGCTTTTCCATGCCCCTGTGCATCCCACAGGCAGCCCAGCAGTGCCTGGATATCACAAACCCAGCACTGCTGGAGTCAGGCAATCCGGCAGCCCGCTGCAAGGACTGGCCTGACCTGATTCCTCTCAAACGTCAGCAATGAAACTGAAAATCCCCCGTTTCCCTCTCAGGTGCTCCACACAGCTCAAGGCACAGACGATGCCTCCAGCTGCACAGCAGAAAAGCACAGTTAGGATGGGCTCACAACCAAGTGGGGAAGTGACTTCCAGAATACAGAAATGTGCCAAAGTATCTCCAGCTCAGAAAGATTTCCCGAATTCATAGAATCACAGAATGGTTTGAGTTGGAAGTGATCTTAAAAATCACCTTGTTCCAGCCCCCCTGCCATGGGCAGGGACACCTTCCACTATCCCAGGGTGCTCCAAGCCCCATCCAACCTGGCCTTGGACACCTGCAGGGATGGGGCAGCCACAGCTTCTCTGGGCAACTCCTGCATTTCCTGCAGAACAGCAAAATGAAGCAACACCCTTAAATGTGCAAACACAAAGCCACTCTAAACATCTATTTTCCAGAACAACATCTCTTTAGGCCTCCATTACAGCTAAGAAATTGATACATATCCCAGTTTTTGAGTTTGGTGTTAGCGTTACCAACTGGTTTTAGGTTTTCACAAAGCATTTTCCTTGCCTCTATTTTAGGGAGCAAATTCTCAGCCAACTGTTGCTTATTAACAGCACAGGGGGCTCCAGATATTACTTATTTATGGTCTGCCTGGGATCCAACAGCAATTATGAATTAAAAATGCATTAAAAATGCAAATGTTTCAATAGTTTCCCCTACACCCAGTGAGATGAATCATACCGTTCTAATCCACTGGTTAATTGGGGATTTATAGTGACTGTAAAATAAAACATTTATTTTAGGAGAGAAGCTTAGGAGTAGTGAAAGAATCAAAGCATTTCAACACATTATAAATGCTTAACTGGAAAACACCAGTAAACTGCCTTCTCACAAATCCACATGTTCTTATTCCTCTGGCTTTTTAGGGTGTTAAATTATATTGCAACGCTCCTTCGCAAGGAGATCCATGTGACAATAGTGACGGAGGAAAAGAAACTTGCAGCCTTTGGACATGTATATTCAGCTGCATGTGCTCACTGAGATACATAATGCACTTATCTTCTGCCTTAACCCGGGATTGGATTCATGGAAGGATCTGGGTTGGAAAGATCCTTGAAGATCATCCAGTTCCACCCCCCTGCCATGGGCAGGGACACCTTCCACTATCCCAGGGTGCTCCAAGCTCCAATGTCTAACCTGGCCTTGAACACTTCCAGGGATCCAGGGGCAGCCACAGCTTCTCTGGGAATCTCTTCAAATAATGAATCTGGAGCAATCCCTCATACTGAGGAGTTTAAACCCTCATATGCAGATGTGGTTGGGTCTGTAAAGCACTAATGGACACGTTTTGTAGTGCAGATTTATCTAATACAATTAGAAAAGAACTAAGGAACCAACTGCTTCCCTCTTCATTTTCCTAATAAGCAATTATCCTGCCACAAAGATTCTTCGGGAAGATGTTGGCTGTGATTAATTCAGCAAAACAATTGCTTCAGTCTGAGCCAGGAGTAACAACCTACTCCGCTCCAATGGCAGGAAGGTGGTGGTTCAAACTTCTGTTCCCAGGGACTGTACTAAAGCACATTCTACTCTCTAAAAGCTCCATATGAAAAAAAATTGATATAAACCACTTGTCTGAAGGGTCTGTCTGGAGCTTCTTGCTTTAATTAAATTTAGCGTGAAATCTAAACCAAGATATTATTCCCACTGCTGTTCTCATGCCAGGCATAACATTGCCTGCTCTCGAGCAGGCTGCAAGACCTGCAGTGGTGTTTACCCCGTGTATGCCCCTCCTGCAGAACTTCTGATCCATCAGGCATTGGCTTATGCTTCTGCAGCATTAACAGTCCCGAAAAGAGAGGCCAGTACACTGGATTTTGAAGCTGTGAAGAGAGGGCCTGCTGTGCTTTGGAAGTGTTTCACCTCTTTGGTAGGGCTGTACAGAAGAGGAGACAAGTATTGAAATGGCTTCTGTTGGTTCCCACTCTAAGGGAATCATCAGTTCACTTTACACTAAGAAATGAACTTAAAGCTGTGTATGAAAACCAGAAGTATTTGGCTTCTATTCTACTGTAACATATGTTTGTATTTAACTTGACATACTTTCAGAGTTCAGTTTAAAATCAAAAGGTGGTACCTAAAGAGTTGGAAATTACTCCAGACTTAACTCTTTGCAAAATAACTCCCCTAGTTTATGACTGGTGTCCAACGAGGTGTGAAAACCTGCAGTAATCACACATTATCTGCGGGAAGTCAGTGTGTCCTACACCATCTCAAAAGGAACTTCCCCTTTTCCAAAAGCCTCTCCCTGCCCCATCCTCCCCTCCCCTGCATACAATGGCATGATGCATTGGCAAAGATGGGCAGGCAATTGATTTTCTTAACATAATTCCTAATTAAATATTTAAAACAGACTGAAGATTTCCATTTTCTAGGCTGTGCTGTAAACAGGATGTTTGAGTTAAAAAAACAGACCAAGAAGAACCCAAACTCTGATGCCCAAAACCTAAAGAAGTAACATTTATCTGTCTTAAATGAAAAGTACCTGAAAAATGTCACAAAGAACTGCACCAGGTCCATAAAGTTGCTGTGCTGTGAGAATGCAATCTGCAAAAGAAAAGCAAATGCTTTCTGTTACTTACTGGAAAGAAAATTCATATTTCGAGATATGTAAAAAGGATTAAAAATAACATGAAAAGCATCTTTACTCAGATCAATTCACCTTTTTGAACACTGTTTCTGAAAAAGAATGGAAATATTCTGAGGGAAAAGAAAATAAATTGTAACTTCATGTTGTTTTGAAAACATATATCCCAGAAATGAAGCTGAACAAGTAACTCTGTCTCCCAGCTATGTTCCAAGGAATATTCTTCAGTGCACATTGAAGAAAACACTACTTCAAAAACTTAGAACAGAGGTTTCACAGAGCTGCAAATAATCTTTAAAGTGAAAATCTTTAATTATTGTTTACACAGGAACCCAAAATTCAATATTTACATTTCAAACAACATCCAGACAACAGAATCTCCTCAAGAAAGGAACTTACACCAAGAGCTGCAAAGAGGCACGAAACACAGAAGATGATAGACACTGTGAAAACAGCTGTGGCATTCATCCTGGCTCCCTGCCCTGCAACCCCACGGCAGAGAGCAGGGAAAACAACGGAATATTTGGGACAAAAAGCAGAGGGAAGAGGCGAACAGGAAACTGGGAGGTGGTTAGAGGCAAGAGGGAAGATTAGGGAGCCTGGGTAAAAATAACAACGTGGAGGGGAGGCGAGCCAAGAGAAAAAGCAACTTGTGCAATATTAGGAATCAGAAGTTCTTTCCAGGTACCTCCTATTTCCTCTGCCTATCAATCTCTCAGCACCACAACAGGATATTAACTCTTTCACGAAGTAACAGAATTTATTTCAGAATTAAAGTGAAATCTGCACTGACAAAAGCTTTTCATGGATATCAAATCCATTTCTGGTGTCATTTGTTGTTTTTCTCCCTTAATAAACAGTACTTATGGCAACATTAGCATAAACATAAATCCCTCCTCCCAGAAATAGCCACATCCCGAAATTCATGAATATGTGTAAAGTGAGTCATTGCTTGGGTTTCTGTTGCTCTGGAATACTTTCTATGATCATATTTGCTTTAAATATCCATTGTAATTTGGTACAGAAGCTGCCCCAAATAGTTTTCTTATAAATAAATTGAAATATTTTGAAGCTGAAAGTTCCTTTGCAGTGTACAACCACTGGTGGCTGGAAAGTGAACTCCAAACCTGCACACCAGATGCTGCAACCTCAACAGTCCTGCCTACGAAAGACAAGAAAACACAGAGTTTCTTGTTGATTTTTGCTTCTGAAGTGCTTCCCAATAGTCTTCTGATCATTAAAAGACAGCAAGCAAGATTTCACTTTTTGCGTAAAAAATCAGTGCCTAGTAACTAAAGTGGTACAGTATTTGCATAGACAGATATTCTGGAATAAACATATTCTGGAATGTCTTTAAGGCAAAGATAATCCTTACTGAAATATCACATCCCAAAATACAAACATGAAACACAGCCAGTATAAAAATAATAATTTTTACTATTATTTCTGAGAATAACCATGATGCTGAGTGACTATAAGAGATGCATCTCAAAATAAAGCCCTTGTTATGTATCAACAATTCTTTAGCAGAAAAAGAAAATTAAACACACAAAAGAATCATTAACAGGCCAGTCCCCTGTGGATGACCATCAGGATCAGTTTGTGTGATGGAAACCAAAACTTGCTCCCATTAGAAGAAACAAGAATATGTTGATTTTAAAATAAGAGAGATTCTATGAAAGATTAATGATACTGTTACCAGAGAAGGTCTTCTCATTTTTTGGTAACAACTGCAGGAAACAAATAACACAAAAACAAAACCAACCAAACAAAAATAATTTACAAACAAAAAATAATTTAGGTTTATTTCACACAGAAGCCTTATAAATGCTTTACCAGTGGTGATTCTTTTCTCTACCTGCTGGAGTCCTTCTCCTATAAAGCCCAATTGAGGACCTGTACCTCATACATGGATTAAAAAAACCCCAGATTGTTTCT
>WAAG01092284.1:0-12166 GCA_013390105.1 Tichodroma muraria
ATAAAAAATTGACATCCAACTCATATTTAAGATAGAAACCTAAGGTCCATCCTCAGCTACAAAGCAACCTCAGGCAGAAATTCTGTACAGATTGCTTCATTTAGAACCCCACTGTTTTTATATACTAGTCACGAGATTTCCATAAATGTATAGGATTTGGCTCATACTGTTTTTAGAGACAATAATACAGCTCCCATTAATGTTAAAGCAGACAAGCTAAATCAATGCTAAGAGCTTTTAAAAATCTTCTTCTAAAGGTTTTATATGACATTCTCCTGCCACTTAAATTATACCAGGCATCACAAGAATCTCAGGTTACATTCAATAATTTGTTTGATGTAGTGGTTACTCTGTTTATTTAAAAATAACAGCTAAATTCCCAAATGAAATAAAAAGTTTAACTGGTTCTTTAGCTGTTATTGAATTCTTCTTAGGATGTCAAATCCTGTTGTTTGAAGTTCTACAGGATCAATGTACAGTATTTTGCTAACTTTTTTTTTTGTTTCTAGTCTGCTTGGGTTCTCACTCACAAAATTTCACTTCCAGGTTCAACTTCACTTAAACATTCAGGGTGAATTTCAGCCAAGTCCACTGTGATCTGGTTTATGTTAAAGTCAGCCCATAAACTGCTCAAAACTGGTCCGGGATTCTTTTGAAACTGGGCCTAAGGTCTGTGTAAAAGTAAACTCAAGAAAATGTTTTGATGAGCCTAGGTTCAATATTCCAAAGTCTATAATGAAACCTGAAACAAACCAAATCCCAATCTGTTTGGAGCTTCATACTAAGAGCGTTGTATTGCTCTGTCAAACTGATGTCATTTTACCACAACTTTAACAGTGAAAGATTTTTCTTCCCATAACTTCCCCTGAACCCCTTGGCTGCTGGAAACAGTAATGTATTACCATGGATACAAATTACAGTGTGGGGTATGAGGAAGAGAGTGGAGGTTACAGTGTATAAAGGGATTTCTTTGGAGTTGGCATTTGAAGCAGGGAATCAGACAGCATAAGAATTTTAATTCAAATGCATTTGGATCATAGAAATATTAATATCAAGAAGATAAGCTAGAATAAATTGCATTTGAGTTTGTGTGTCTTTTGTAGTGTCATTTCTTTTCAGGAAAGCAAAGTGAAAACCTTCATATATTTATGTGGTTTTGGTTTTAGGAAGAACAATTTTAAAATTTGTCAAAGTGACTGTAGCTATTTTTTCCTTTCATCTGGAAATAGAGGGAATTTGTGACTTGTCCACTACTGAAATTATCAGGCTTACATACCTCTGCCTTGTCCATGGCTGAGCACAAACATGCTCAGGTGCTTTGCTGTTTTGAAAACAGAGCCAGCCCTCACTTCACCATCACCATACGCAGCAGTGAAAAAGAAGCCAAAAAGGGCAATCTAAAAAGTACAAAGAGAAGCAGTGGCCGACTTTCCAGAGAAGCATCTTGGCCCTCTTCTGTAGGACCTGGCCCTTTTAAAGATGTGGATGAGTAACAAGAGAGCTAGAAGTCTTTTCCCTAACTAGTGGTTTCCACTAAGATTCTCAAAATCAACTTGTTGAAATAACATCATGGAATAATCCCAAGTAAAATCTATAGGAATGAAAATGGTAAAATTCCATGAAAGTTTTCCAGAAAGCCTTTGCTACTTGGAAGGAGAAAATTTAAAATTTACATCATTTCAATACACTTGAATCGTTTGCATTTAATTGTATAGGAGTCACAAAGATATTCTTCTTCTATATTTTCAAAGCTAGTTCAACCCTATTAAAGGATTATTTTCTGCCCATTTTATAGGAGTGTTTTTAAAGTGATCACTGAAAAGGATGGTGCAGAGTCCAAAGAAAAGGTGAGAATCATGTGGCTCATTCTGCCACAGTAAAATATTTTTATTAAAGTACTTCCCCTCAATTAAAATATTTCATCTTTATATTTGTGGTACAATTCTTTCTGTTCGGGATGCTAAATATACTTCCCAAATAGAGGAGCCAATTAATTTCCAGAAAAGGCCCAGTTGTGCTCCGACTCCAGCTGATGACAAGGCCTGCCCCCCCCCCCAGCTTCATGACAGCAGAATCTGTCCCAGAATAACTTGCAGCAAACAGAATGATCAAAAATAGAAGGGTTAACAGGTTTATTTTAGAATTAACTTTTAGTTCGGTGAAGATTAATATGTCAAGCTGAACACTAAGTAGAGGTCAGTGCTAAAAAACCACCACACTAATCATGGAAATGTGTTGGAGCAGACATTGATGTGTTGCAGCAAATGTTTCTGGAGGAAAGTAGAGCATGGTTTCTCCCCAGCTGTTGGCCCAGGGCAGCTCCCAAGCCCTGCAGTTTCATTGCCAGCACTTCTCCTCCCAGTCACAGCCTCCCCACAGGCTGCCTTCTTCCCTGTAAAAGCATCACAGATTTCACCAACACCAGAGTCCTGCCACCATCCTCATGAGAGGCAAGGTTCCTGTTCTCCATTAAAGAACAATATGCAGCTTCCAATTATCTTTAGGAAATAGTAAATAATATTTTTTAAAAAAAATACTATAAAGTGTCTTTTCTACATTTTATTTTCTGCATCATACTTTATGTAATATTTCATGCCAGTAAGTCCTCGGCATGAAAATTTTCTAAGAATAAGGAGCCATAACTGAGTGCAGAATATGAGACAGAAGAAACCAAATAAGAAACACCCTCGAAATGAGGAAGAGAAGGATTCCCAAACCCTGAATACAGACAGCTCTGCTGCAAGGGAAACACTTCTACTTTTGCATTAAAAAGACACAGCTCTGTCACAGACCTTAAAGCTGCCTTTGTAAGGGATACCATACATTTTTGTTAAGGGAATTAACTTTCTGTTACTTACACAACACAACAGACCTCAATTTTTCTCAGTGCACCAGCTGCTTCATCATGGTATAGCCAGCTGTAACATGTAGTCATGCTGTGATCAGCAGCTCCCCAACCAAAGTTGTGTGTTAAAGGGAAGAGATGGGTGGTGCTCCTGAGTCCAAAAAGTTCAGAAGACACAGCATCATTCACAGCCAAATCAGACTCTTGTGCCTCAGTTCTGTTCAGATCAGAGGACACAGATTTATTCTACAGTTTTATGGAATATTTTCCAAATTCAAGAATTCATTATGTTTTGTTGTATCTCCTGAGCAGCTGCTCAGTCATATCTTTGGCACTTGAAACATCCACACAGGGAGAAATAGAGAGGTGAAGGGTGAAATATTTCAGACAAGAAGGGTTAAGAGGATCCAGGGACCTACAGTCCTCTCAGCCTGAAGCAAGTGACGGGAAGGTCATGGAGCAGATAATCTTGAACGCCATCCCATGGCATGTGCAGGACAGCCATGGGATCAGGCAAAGCCAGCCCAGGTTTGCGAACAGCAGGTCCGGCTTGACCAACCTGATCTCTTTCTGTGACAAAGTGACCCACTTAGTGGATGAGGGAAAGGCTATGGGCATTGTCTACCTGTACTTTAGTAAAGCCTTTGACATAGTTCACCACACCATTCTCCTGTAGAAACAGGCTGCTCACGGCTTGGAAGGGTGCCCTGCTTACTGTGTAAAAAATGACTGAATGGCCAGTCCCAGACAGTGTGGTGCCAACTGGCAACCAGCCACAAGCGGTGTTCCCATGGCTCAGTGCTGGGTCCAGTCCTGTTATTACCTTTGTAGGTGATCCGGGTAAGGGGATCAAGGGCACCCTCAGTCAGCTTGCATACGACACTAAGTTGTGTGGGGATGTTGATCCGCTGGAGCGCAGAACAGATCTGCAGATGATCTGGATGGCCTGGATTGATGGGTTGAGGCCAATTGTATGATGTTCAACAAGACCAAGGGCTGGGTCCTGAACTGAGGTCTCACCAACCCCATGCAGAGCCACATAGTGACTGGGAAGCTTCCCAGCAACACAGAACCTAGGGGTGCTGGTCAGCAGCAGCTGAACATGAGCCAGAGTGTGCCCAAGTGACCAAGACAGCCAATGGCATCCTGGCTCATAGCAGCAATATTGTGGCCAGCAGGACCAGGGCAGGGATTGTCCCCCTGTACTGGGCACTGGTGAGGCCACACCTCAAATCCTGTGTNGTGAGGCCACACCTCAAATCCTGTTTCAGTTTTGGGACCCACACTACAAGAAAGACATTAAGGTGCTGGAGGGTTTCTGGGGAAGGGCAACAGAGCTTGGGAAGGAGCTGGAGCAAAGGTGATATGAGGAGCAGTTGAGGGAGCTGGAGTTGTTTAGCCTGAGGGAAAGGAGGCTCAGAGAGGACCTTATCACTCTACCTGAAAGGCACTACCTTTTAGGAAACTACCTGAAAGGCAGCTGTGGCCAGGTGGGGATCCCTCTCTTCTCCCATATAATAATCATTGAGACAAGAGGAAATGGCCTCAAATTGCACCAGGGGAGGTTTAGATTGGATCTTAGGAATACATATTTCACAGAAAGTGTTGTCAAGCATTGGAACAGGATGCTCAGGGAAGTGGTAGAGCCAGCATCCCTGGAGGAATTTAAAAGATATGTAGACATGACACTTAGGGACATGGTTAATGGTGGACTTGGTTTTAGTTTAATGGCTGGAGTCAATGATCTTAAAGGTCCTTTTCAATGTAAATGGTTTCATGATTCTAAGCGGAGCAATGAAACTTGAAAAAAATATGTAAATCTGCAAATTGCTCACACAGAGGTGTTATATCAGAAATACCTAATGTTTTCTTTGACACTTAAACTGCCTGCTCTGAGTTGGCTGTGTTGTTGTAAGGTACTAATTGCTACAAAACTCTATAAAATATTTTCACTTTCATAAGTATACACGCTGTTTCCAATGTGCCTTAAAATTGCAAAAGGGAAAAGAAAATGCATTTACTATCACACCTGTTAATTTTCATCTTAAAAAAATCAGCAAGATTATAACTTATCCCTTTATCCTGGGGTCATTTATTGTTGTTATTTCCATCCCTGGAGGACAAAGGACTCCTAGCCTGTATTCTGCAAAACAGAGGTGCATGATAAGCATAAAAAAGCAGGACCACTATAGGGTAGTCACTAGAATTGAGAACAGCAGTATATTCATTTAAATAAATCTCTTTCATCCACAATTCCCTAATATACAGAGCAGAAGTTTGGAGGTTCTTTCTTAAGACTCTTAGCTTTAAATAGATTTACACAGTTTACACAGCTCGCTAAGGCTTGGGGATCCTCCAAAGCTGCAGGTCTCTTCTGACTGCAACAGACACGTTTTAATGAAACCTGCTGAAAGACACAGATATGGAGGCTGACAACCACCAAGAGGCAAAAGGATAGAAAGCAGAACCTGCATCTGCAAACAGTCACGCCTCCAGAAACACGGACACATAGCACAAGAGCAGCTATATTGATTATCAGATAGCGTTTGACACCGTAAACAGATAAGCTCTTAGGCCAAAGTTGTTGGTTATCATGTATGTATCACTACACACTACTTTAGCTTTAATAGTCACTCTGACAGAGAGATGGAGTGAGGCAGACAATCAGGTGATTTTCAAAGACAGAGGGAAAGGTTCTAACCTCTAACACAGTTGACAACATTGTTCAAATCTTTCCTGACCAAAAAGAAAAACCAAAAACCCCAAAAAACAAAAACAAAACCCCCAACCACTATGAAACCTTACAAGACATCCCTCAGAAAACTACTGAGACCAAATATAAAATCCTTTTGAATTAACAGAGGAGGCTACCCTAGCACATACTAAAGGAAATAAGAAAGCAATTAAAACACCTTTGTTAAAGAATTTTTAGCCTGTCAGCAATACATGCCTTTTGTTCTTCAATCTTTTAGGTTAATAAAATCAAGGCCAGCTTCCTTAGAGATGCTGAAGCTATTAGGTATCAGTAAAACTTAATGTACCGCAGGGACCCTGTAGGAAAAAAATGCATTTAATTGAGTGTTCAAAGCCAGAGTCACCCACTGTAAGTATATCCTGGCAATTGAGATGTTATTATTGCCAAGGCTCTATCATTTGATGATATAAATGCATCTTTTCTGAACGGGAACACTGAATACATGGGTGAAAATATGGCTGCATTCCTTAAAAAGAAGGTCTGAAATTGTTATTTTGCATTTTGTCATTGCCATCCACAAGAACCAGTAGTGTCATTAACAGGATTACACTTCTAACGAATTCATAAGTAAATCTAGTAAAAATTACTTTTTAGAATGAGAGGTATTCAGCATTTCCTTGTCTAAATTTGCATTTCTAATAATGTGTCTGTCTAAATGGTAACCTTATTATCAGTCTTTCAGTACTGTGTTCAATCCTTGTGAAGAAACAAAGACACTCAAGTCCTTTCCTTCTTACTTCATTTCTCCTCTCTGGATGAATGATGTATGAGTTTTCCAAATGCTTTCAGCATATGAGGGCTCTATTTAGCTGTGCACTGGAAGCGTTAGCAGTGAATGAAGACAAAGAAACTGAAATAGCAGCACTAGAGGTAATTCAGATTCTGATTACTGATCCAAATTAGACTGGACAAACTAGAGAAAAGCAAGGTTTTGATGCAGGTTCTTTCTAATAGTAGAACTACATAAAATAAAATCCATATTTATCTGATGTATTCTATGCTCTACAGTCAGATTCTTGATTTTCAGTACACAGAACAAAACCTGATATAAAGCTAAACTCCTCAGGTTTAGTTCCAGGTTATTGATCTTCACTCAAAAACTTCTAACACTAAGTAGGGGTACATGAACTGGAGGAAACATTTCCCTCAGGAGACTTTTGTCCAAGGCTGCAGTTCTCACACAAGGGTTTTTATCAAGCTTATACACCTATTTCCTTAGGGACTGAAAGTGCACTTTCAAATCTCTTCAGGCTGGAAGTCTAACCTTGCTAAAGAAAAGGTTTTGGATAACTAACACAGTACGGGAAGCCTGCCCCCACAAGCTGAATACAGACAAAAAAAAAAAAAATTCCAAGCTTCCTTATATATTTTTCTTTAGGATAAAAAGAAAAATTTTAGAGCTTAGATTAATTTTAAAAGAAAATAAAATGAAAGTTTTTGGGAGCAGAAATGACTGTGCTAGACAGGTTATTGTACAATTAGTACTTTTCAAAGCCATGGAAATGCTGATAGAAAATGAAGCTATTAAAGAATTAAGGGATGGTAGCACAATAAAAATCAATCACTTTCATGAAAAAGATCTTGTCGAAGAAGTATGAACTTTTAAAATATAATTTCTAGTGTGCTTCCTTTTTTTAAGGAAAAGATACCTTTTTCATCCTCCTCACTAATGTAGCATCGATCACAAAGCTTCCATTAACACTGCATATTCTGACAACACTATTTATAAGACTCCACAGGGTGTTTCCACCCTTTCCAGTCATCCTATACCTTGTAGTCATATTTACATTCATACAAAGTCCTTTCATCTGAACTCCTCATCAGTTCTTCCCTATACTGCTACTTCTGGAAAGGTGTCTGTCTTCCAGCCTGAATACTTTATTATGCTTAACTAATAACTTCCCCCCCATTCCCTGGGGATAGACACTCACACACATACACTACAGCCCAATGCTGCACGTATGAGCATGGGCTTCAGGGGCTTTTGAGCTTCCTTCTGAACAGCAAGGATTACAACCCTTTACATAAAATGTTACACTGGGACAGCTTCCAAACAGAATAATGCTGGCTACTAGTTTTGGGTGTCTGAAAGCCCTAATTATTTTTCTCTGATATCCTGTGGAATCTTGGTCAAACCCTGTATCTTCTGTGTGCATCAAGATGCACCTATGAAAAGAGGAGAATTGGAGATACAAAAGGGCATGTGCTATTTTTTGAAAGAATATGATAGAAAATAAAGCCTATAAATAAAAGCTATGAGAAAAGATGTATTAGGCTTCAAAATAAGGTACGTTGGAAAGGGTAGGGGTCAGCATTGAAATAAATTTGGCTGTAGGCATTTCAATTTCAAGATAAGATATGTTGAGGTGGTTAAGGAAAACTGATTAGTCATTTATATTCATTGGTACAGAACGTTAGCATGAAGAAGAGACATCTAGAAAAAGAGATACAGTTAGCTCACATGCAGCTATTAATGAAAAAGTCTCACTGGGAAGTCAAATTGGAGTCTGTATCAAGCATCTTCTCTCTTCCCTACCCACTGCTTAACAAGAAACCCCACCTTTTTTGTATCCATCACCTCCCCAACCTGATTCCCACTAGTCCTGCATCCTAATCCTCACAAGACAGGAAACAGCTTCACATGAGCTATCAATAAAAATAGAGAGGAATAAAAACACCCTTATTCTCTAACCTGGCAAGATTTTGCTAATTGAGATTGGATACATTCCAAAAGAGTTGGATTCCTGCTTGTGTAATTTTTTTTTTTTCTCAGAAGGCCAAAATTCCCTTAGGAATCCCTGTTTCAGGAGATAACCAGTGGCTTAACCTGGATACTGATACATTTTTGTCAGACACTGCAGAGAGACAATCTGCCACTTCAGACAGAGCAAAACCCTGTCTCAGCTCTGAGTGGAGCATGGTTCAGAGGAAACAGTGACTTTAAGTACGGGAACACTACAGTCCTTCAGCTACTTGGAAGTATCTGTGGTTTGTTGCAATAATCCAAGGTTTTTGCTTGCATGTGCTCAGCGGCCGACGAACAAGCTGCAGACTTGCGCCAGTGCCTGCTCTCCAGGCTTCCCCTTCCCAACCTGGTGACAGCAGCATAAGTGTCTCAGCAGCTGTTTGCCTGACAGGCCCCAGAGGGTGAAATTAAAAACACTCTTTAAAGTTTCTTTTTTTTTTTAAATGCAGGAGTTAAAAGTCATGCATTTTAACAGAACATCTGCCCTCTGGGCTGTGATGCAGAGTGTGCTGAAGTCATGCATCCTTACAACTTGAGCCAGGCCTTTCAGATCAAAAGAGACTTTGAGTCCTATTCCTTCTATGGTTCAAGCATGGATAATAACACACAAACCTAAAGAATTTGTAGACAGTAGCAAAACCAAGAATTCACACCATGGCAGTATGCTTCTGCTTGGTAAGCTATATAAGGGGACTCATGTTTACAGAAGGTACAAAAGCAGAATTTACGGGAAAGGAAGGAATATATATAGTCTTCCCCTTTTTGGCCAAATGCAAGGAACTGAGGTATTGGTTTTGCTTAATTAGCAAAATATTAACAGGCATAAAGGGATTTTCTACTCTCTCTGTTTTAACAGCTAGCTCCCCTATTTCTTCATTAATGTAACACACTGTGCAGAAACAGCTTTACACTCAGAAAAGGAATGCAACAGGATTCTTCTGTTTTTTAGCAATGAATTACCGAAACATAAAGATCTGCACTATTAAATTTTCACAGAATGAGCCTGTGAGTAATATGAAACTAAAGAAAGCTTAACAAGATCCAAGGACAGCATCCAAGGTTCCCTCCTGTGAGACAAGCAAATTTTTCAAGATTTTTTTCCCCTTAATTTCATCAAATGTGCTTCTCGTTAATAACAGACTATTACCTAGTGTCTTGATGTTTTTTTAACAGACTATTACCTAGATGCTTTTTAAGTTCAGCATCTAGATATTTCTCTTTTGCTGATGGTCAGAAGCAGAACAAGCTTCCGTGAGATCAGTAGGAAAAAAGGGCACGGAGTCCTCTGTATTCCTACTTACATCTGAAGGCCTTGGTGCTTGTCTGCTTTGTAACAAAGAAGGATAACTGGTCCTCGGTATGCAGCATGCCTGAGAAGTGCCTTGATCAGGTCAAGTTGTGTGTCAAGTCTTTTAAGACCTGGAAATACGGTTCTGGTTTTAGGGGGGGAAACATGCTTTCCAGTGGTAATATTTGCCTGCTCTTGTATTGGCCAAATCTTCAAGAAAAACTCGTATATAGAATTTCTGAGACAACAATGCTTTTCTAGGTATTTTTCATATGGAGTGACAATAAACATTTAAGTGGATCAGACCTACCAGTTATTAATGAGAGAGCCAAAAAAGCATTCATTTTGCTGGCCACCTTTGCAAGGGTTAATCACACATTTCCATAACCTGCTTACATAGCTTTCCCTATATACCACAGATGACTCTGGAAGGTCAGACTTACAGAATCCTGTATGCTCAGACTCTAAAGCCCTGCAAAACACACATGACTCACATCTAATTGTTAGCATTTATCATTTTTATATTCCAAGTGTACTCAATAAAATGGGATTTACTCTGTTGATGCGACGGTTGAAATATCTTTTGCTTAGATGTAAGCAAGAGGTTATGATCGCTCAGTTTTCTGATTGGTACAGGCACATTACAGCACCATGTTTCAAGTATAGAGGTGTTACAAGGGAATAGGTGATAGAAGTCTTTTGAACAATAACTTTGTATGCATAATACATACAGCACTGTATACACACACACATGTGCCTTCTTGAATTCTAATATGAAAATGCAGTGATATCATACACAAATTTGCTCTAAAAAATGAGGTGGAAACACATTCATCTGACGAAGACTTTGTGAGAGAGTCACAGGTTAAATATGCTCACTAGTTCAGTAAGACAAAAGAGTGCAAAACTGAGAGTTCCCTGGGCTAATTCCCTAACAGTCTAACAGTTATTTGTATTAAAAGTAAATCAAAGCAAAAAAGATAGAGAATCATTATAATAAATATAAACTACCTTCAGACAGAAGAAACCATATCAAAATGACTGGGAAGTAGGAGAGAATGGATATATCTACTCCTTTCATTTTACTTCAATTAGTTATATGCATCCTGCATCCATTTGTTATAAATGCATTCTAACATTTTATATTAAAAATGTTCACCAAAAACTTTAGAGCTGTTGTCCAAAGTCATAGCCATTTTATTCCGAGATATGTTTTCCAAACATTACTTGCATCCATTAGCTTTTGAAAACTAATTAACACAAGTTCTGTATCATTGCGGGCTGACTAGATCCCTTCACATTTCTTCCAAAGACAGAAAATGAACAATGTGTATATATTCGCGTATGTGTTTACCCTGTCTTCTGCATGTTTACACAGAGAATCACTGAATAAGATTACACTCATTCAAAAGGTGCATGTCTGGGCTCCCAGACCCCGGGGCCTTGAAGTAGTTGCATCTAAATTGCCTTTTGGCCAGGCTTGAATCTCAGTCATTCCCACCCACAAGGTGTATGCAGTTTTGAACTCACAACAACAGCTGAACACCCTCCAAAGAGCACAAGAGCTCACGTGCAGAGACTGCAGCCTGGGTAGTGTTTGGAGTCAGGATCCCAGCTGGCAGGACAGTACAGACACGCATGCTATGAGTGCAGCCTTTCCTTATATGCATATATGTATGCATTACCTAAGCAAACAAGCTTATTTGCAGAAGTTTCATTTGGGTAAGGCAAGGAGTATTCATCACCTCAGATTTGTCCTTCACAGCTGGCTCCTGTGGTACAGGATATACAGACAAACAGTTTGCCATGACATCTGCCTGATCCCTGGATAAACATGGTTGTGAACACATGTGCTCTTTCTGCTTCTCTGTTTGTGTTAAGGCAGTGTATTCACCTGCAAAACTTGTGTGACCATTAAGATACGGTCTGTTTCAAGATGCCTATTTCTGTTTAAGGAAGAAATTTAATAGGAAGAAGAAAAAAAATGCATTTATTTTACATTCAGAAAACAGAAGCAGTGAGTAGTGTTTTCCCAGGAAAAGAAAATGCTACTGTTTATTTTACAGGCAATGGTTTCTCAAAGTGAGTATAAAAACCTGGCTCTACAAATACCAGTATCAGCAACGTGGCAGCAAAAATAGTGTATTCTTTTAGCTATTTCTAACTAAGGACTTATTACTGTGAAGAAAACTGTGAAGACAGATACTTGCATTCATGTGCAGCTCCTGCTGAAATAAACACAACTTGAAGAAGATTCCTTTTATTCTAAGGACTAAACTCTCCCTCCCTCTGGAAACTGCACAGACAATTCTGCTATGTCCTCTTATTTTACTCATACCATGCTAATAGAGAAAATGTTCTGGGCAAGCAGATACCCTCCCTTATAAGTAGTTTTATTACAACACATCCCATGATTCAAACTGGGCATATTAGACTATGTGCTGTGCCAAATGAAGCACTTTTTTTTTTCCAAGGAGAAATGGGCAAGTTCCAGGGCTGAGCACAAATCACTTTCTGCAAGTACACAGCAGA
>WAAG01092292.1:6635-20265 GCA_013390105.1 Tichodroma muraria
ATCTTAGGCTCAGTCTATCAATCTCTCCTGGGAAAAACCACATGTGCACTCCAGTGTTTGGGGAATTTGGAGTTTTTTCATCCTTCTTTCTGACCCTCACAAGCATCTGCACATTTGTTTATCCTTAGTCATAAGAACATGGATGATATGATAATGGCCTCAGGGAAGACGGATGGAGTAGCAAGATCTAGATGAATCTAAGCATCATTAAGGAAATAGATGGTCTGTAGCAAGAAACTGAGAAAAGTCAAAAAGGAGAAAAGATAAGCTACAACTCACTTTATCCAAGATGTCTTGCTGTATAAAAATTAATACACCCTATGTGCATCTTCAATTTTCTCAATGACGAGAAAAAAGGACTATATTGGGGAAGATCAAGTTTTTCAGGGTTTTCCAGCTGTCGTATGGTATAGACCCTGAACACGACTGTTTCATTTCAATCACCTCTCAGCGTAAAAGCAGTTTCCCTTTTTTTTTCTCCTTAATATTTTAAGGCAATTATAACTTGAGTACCTGGAAACGTAGCTCCAAGCTTCAAAACTGCCTTCCATATATTGCACAAAGAATGCTCTGCCTACCTCCTGTGCTCTTTCCGTTCCCAAAAGAACCCAAAGTTCCCACTGTTTGAGATCTATGAATGGACAAAGAAGTACTCAAGTCTCTTGCTGTAACCCCACCACATTCAAACAGAAAACAGCCCCAAAGAGGAAGACAAAACTACAATGTATTTGACGACAACCACCAGACAACACCTGAGAAGGTCACTTAGGCTTTATTTCATCTTTCAGGCACTGTACATCATTTTAAAATAACACAACTGTTAACTGGTTGCTGCATCACAGACCCAAACACAAGGAGATATTTACAGTCACCAAGCAATATGAAGTTTAATGTTCCTCTCTTCAGAATAGGAGATACTCAAAAAGGAAGGTGGGTAATATGATTAATGACGGGGTTTTAAATTGGACACTCTAACCCTGGAGAACCCTGAGTCACACAAGCATTGCCACCCCAACTCTCTTGCAGCAACTTCAGCAGGAAGCTCCTACCATTCAGCATTAGTTCCCACACTTACACTGTGCCTGGAAAGCAGCATTTGGTTTGGAAAATACAAAAATTACAGCTTTCTGGCCAATTTTGAAGCACAGAAGAGGCAAAAATGTAACCATCTCCACAACTGAATTAATTCTACTCAATCATGACTTGCACCAATAATTCTACTCAATCATGACTTGCACTATGATTGGTGCAAAACATCTTCAAAAGATCTTCCCTTCTTCCTCTCCTCCCCCAAAAAAAGAAACTCACATTTCACTTAAACAGCTGTGCTGGGAAACTCTCTTGAATCACTGTGCTTACCTTCCAGGGCTTCCCTTACTGGAATTTCTGTCATCAGATCACCCACACTTTGATTTGGCAAATGGATTGTACCTTTCTCATCCACGTACAGGCTCTTAAGACACAGCACATAGATATTTCTGCCCTTAGACTTCAGAGAAAGTAAGAGAAGTCACTCTGAACTTCCAAAAATCAAATCTTGGTCTACCAGCCCATTTTTAAGTTCTAAATCTCTGAGGCCAAACCCAAACAGTTCTTCAATATCTTTTGAAGCTAAATACCTAAATGGAAAGCTCTGGACAAGTAGATGGGAGCAGCCAAAATCAGAAGTTTATCACAGAACCTGACAAATTTCACTTAGAAGGGGAAAAAACCCTCCTGTCAGTGTCTGCTACTAAAGACCACTGGCTCATGCTCTCACAGGCAGCTATCACCTGCTCCAGTAAGGCCAGCAACACACAGGGACTGCAAACCCCTTCCTTCCCACTGGAGGACAATGACTAGAGATGTGACAGGCTGCAAGACCCCCCACACCATGTGTCATGCCTGTCCCTCCCCACCACCATTCCCCACACCCTCTTGCACTCCCCCATCTCCCAGTCAGATCAGTCCTCTGAACCTGCTGGTTTCTCATCTTCCCTGATCCAAGCTCCCTCAGGTCTTTGCATCCAGTTACACATCCCTTGACCTGCACCACAGCAACAAGAAAGTAAACCCAGGATTCTTTCACCAGATGAAGTGCTCCACCAAAACCCTGGTGCTGGTGAACAGACGTGGGCATGGAAGAGAAAGGGTGTCCAACCTCCAATGCATCCCTGACTCCTCCTCACAGGGCTCTTTCAGGCTGCTGCAAACCCCGTGGTCTCTTTGCCAGCTCTGGAGCCTACAGACAAAAATCCAAACCCCAAGAGCATTAAAAAATGAAACAAAACCTGCATTGTCAGCCAGGATTTTCAGAGGAGGCTGGTCTTCTCAGACCTTATGTACCCAACTGGAGAGGTCCTAAAGTAGTTTTTATGTTTGCTATTCCTTTCAAAGCTAGTCTTTAAGGCTGGAGGCAAATTGTCAAAAAATTTAAGACTCTTGTGGCTTTCAGAAAGTTTGGGAATCAATGCAAAACAGCACTCTGAACTTTAGTTCTTCCATGCAGACATTACAAGACTAATTTGTTGTAACATATTTAATGGTATCATAGCCCCCTATGTATTTACATTGCTCTGCAATACTGAAGTTTTCCAACCCAGCAGCTTCAAATCTGTATCGCAGGGGAGCAAAAGGGGAAAAAACGAAAACTAAAAAACAAAACAAAACAAAACAAAAATCAAAACAAAACAAAAAAACCACAAAAAAAAAACACCACCTCTACACAGTTTTAGGCACTTCCCAAGTCTGGTAAATTTACAAACACAAGAAAGCAGCCAGGAACTGTTCACTGAAATCAAACGCAAAACCCAAGCCAGCTGCAAAATTCATTTCTTAGCATACAAATTACAATGATCCCTGCTCTTCAGAAGACATCCAGGCATGAGTAACTTGCATTGTGCTCTACAGTAAACAGCAATCTAGGCAAATTCATCAAGTCCAAAGTCCAAAGCTCCCATGGAAAATGTCTTGTTAATAACAGTCTCAAATGTGGCAAGGACTCTAGTTCAAGTAATTTTTCTCATCACAAGAGCAGAGGTATCAGAGAGGAAGAGAAAGGGGTTCTTACACATGCTGCTCCCCAGAGATTTACTACACAGTAAGTCAAACAAAAAGCCAGGCAAACAACCTATATAAGGATATTTCATATTCTCTACAAAGACATCACAAGACAGGGGACTGGCACCAGCACCTCTGCAACGCATCAAGATATTTTATGACAATACCACTACGTTTAACCAAGTTATCAGGAATCTAGACCACCCATAACTGCATGTTATTTGTGAATGCTGGGCAAGCAAGGTACCAGGTAAAAAGACTCTAATCTAGTTACTCAGTTACAAAATGAGGTGTAGACCAGTCACATTCCATCTCTTTGTTCCTCCCTTCCCAGCTGGAGGGTTCCTCATATGCCCAACCCACATGCCACACTAGTAATTCAAACCCAGCAGTGACCAAACCAAGTGCAAGTTTTCTTTTTCCTGAAGAAGCAGGTAACATCAGTGAAGTTCAAAATTAACTACCTTTGTCAAATTTCCCTCTGATGCAGAATGCCAAGAAGCACCAATTAAGAACAAAACCATAAATGTGCAGCAACTTTCCCTGCACTCCCCCCACCCACACCTCACCCCTTCCCTTCTGCACTGATTTCATGCACTGTGCTTATGCAATTCACCACAAATAACCTTGTGGAAGGTTAGCAAAGGGTGGCAAGGGCATGCTGCCCTTGTCCTGACTCCCTGGGAAGGGCAAGCAAAGCCAGGAGAGATGCCCCAGCAACAGTAGAAGCAGCACAAGGCACACTGAGTTTCGGCAACCAGGTACCCAGCCCTACAAGGAACAAGGCAAGCCCAGCTCAGAGCTACGAAATAGGAGAAATCTTATAGAAGAAACAAAAGTCATACCACAAAGGCTCAGCATCCTTTTAAGCATTCACAGCAACACACCAGAAAAAGCACCCAAGACTTGAAAGAGTAAAGAGATTAATAAACTGCAGAATGAAAAGCCAACATAGAAAACAAAACTTCTTTTGAAAGTTGATTTATACCACCTCTTATATGGAATAATATAGCAGGTTAAAAACAAAATCCATGCCTCCTTCATGGCAGAGAAACAGATTTGCAGTGGAAAAGCTTGGCCAAAAATTCTCAATTTATCTTTGGCAATTTAAACAATTTTCACACAAATGACGTTGAGAAGGCAAAACTGACTGACACTTTGTTCCACAACACATCAGCCAAAAATTCTGGCTCTTATGCTTCATTTGTTATCACAGCCACAGACTAGGAAGTTCACATTTGATGCTTTATGAATAAATATAATCTACCTACACTGCAAAACACATTGGGATAGAGTCAGCCTTAACTGAGGTGTGGAACTTCCTTCACTTAAGACAGAAAAGCACATCCCTTGTACAAAGTAAAAACTACTGCAGAACTTGGAGTTTGTTTAACAGTTTTGACCTAAATTCCAAGTCATGCTGCGAGATGTATTTGTGTGGCAGTCAAATGATTAAGACATTATTACTACAGTTGGGCTAATGCAGCCTATCATTTTCAGAAAGCATTTTAAAATAAAACCAAACCCATCTGATTTCTGTAACAGAACAAAACCACTGATAGGAGAGGTCTTTTAATCCAATAAAGTGAGCAGCAGACTGTAAGGAGTACATCTTTTCCATGTCTACTGAAACAAACCAGAACTATGGTCGCTCTCCTCTTTCCCCACTCCTCCCACACATCAGCGTAATTGGTGTTTTGGAATTATTTGATCTTCAATCCTTTTCTGTCTTACAACAACCATGACAGGTGCAGAACCACAAATTTTTATTGTTATTGGGAGACAGAACTTGTGTCTCCTTCACACGGTGTCTCGTGCTGGTATCTACTTTTTTTTTTTACCCAAGCTTTCAGCAGCCGTGCCTACTATTCATAGCGAAAGCCACAGCGGAATCTTTCAAGGCCGCTGGCAGTTGTGGTTACTCGGCTTCTTATAAACACAGCGGCTTCCTGCCAAGGCTCCCTTGCTACATCAGGTTGAATCATGGCATCCCTCACCGCCGTGACCCCCGAACGCAGTCATGCCGCAACTCTGTCTAGTTCCATTAACTACACTGCAGTGAGATAGCACCTCTGTGCCCACCTCCAGAACAGCCTGCCTCTTCCCTAAGCCAGCCGAAAGGCTGCCAGCACACTCCTTCAGGCGGCTTTCAGTTAATCACATTTTCATGTTTCAGAAATAACAGTTTTCACTAATTGCCCGCAATATGAACTTTATGGTACACCTTTAAATATGCTGTGGTGGCAAATATGTAATCCTCAAGGCAGGCTCCTATTCGTCATTCACTCTTCTAACCCGGCAGATATAAGCACAGGAAATAAAGCTCTTAGATTAAGTGGACAATAACGAATAAAAGCAACTTCTTTTTAACTAGGTGAAAAAAAAGGTGAATTAAAAGAACAAGCAGAGCATCTTATCACCCCTTGGTGATCCTGGAGCAGATACATTTATTGCACAACAGGACATTAAATGTGTTTTCCTATACAGTGATAAATTATAAATTATGTGTGTCCTACTTCTGGTAGTACCACTTTTCTTATCATCTCTTCCAGGACTGAGTCAGCTAATAGCAGCCTTAGCATTTCTGACCTTTACTTCATCAAAAAAAATTACCATTCTGCTGTTTAAATTAAGGATTCTGCCTGCAGCCCCTAATGGTCACCATTTCACCTACCCCCAGCAATCCAGTCAGTAACAGCAGCTTGACACTGAAACAAACGCATGTGAGACTGAGACTAGTTTCTTTAGATGACAAATGCTGAGGTGTTCCTTCAACACTTCTAGCTGAGAAGTTTCCATCCCCTTCAGATCACTCCATCTACCAAAATTGTGACAAGGTTGAAACAGTGATGCTGTCAGTGAGCAAGAAAAAATTTCTGCTGCTCAGAGAGCAGAGGAAGGAAAAATAAACCCACCCTCCCTCCCCAGCTTGTTGTGTGTCTGCACCTCCAGCTGCCTTGGTGCACTGTGTCAGAGGATAAAAACAGATGGACTTGACAACTTCACTGGCTCTCTCAGAGAGGCCAGTTGGCAGAAGCAGCAGTCCTGTTCTGGGTAGAAAAGGATAGTTTATTATTTCCTGTTCCCCAAGTCTGAATGTTCACTTTCATTTTGACTACATGGGAAAAAAAGAAAATATTTCTCTTTTGAACACATAATCTGAAAAATTCACACATGTACCTACTCCTAGCGAGTAAGAAAATTTCACCAGTATAATCTGGTTCTGCAAAAATTAATCTTCTGTTTGAAAACTAAGACAACCTAAAAGTTATGACTGCAGAGATAACCTCTCAAACATGAGCAAGTTTATAGCAAAGCAATGAGTTACAGAAATGCTCCCAGTGTTGCTGATCTAATTCTTTGCACCACTTCAGAGCAAAAGCATTCCTGTCCAGAAAACCTGTGACAACCCCAAAACTGACAAGCAAGCCCAAATTTCACACTTCAGCCATTCTGCCATAACTTTAGGGTACTCTGGAGAGCTGACTAGAAAGAGATGCAGAGAGCTACAGAGGAACACCAGAACAGAACAGTTAAGTAAAGCACGCAAGAGTGAAAGCACTCAAAACATCTCTGATGCAACCAGGAGCAGTAGGAGATGGATGTTCAGCCTGTTGAACAGTACAAGATAATCCAGAAGATGATCAAAGTTCAGTACACTTTCTTAAACTTACGCGTATATCAGCAAGTTCACCATAAGGACATTTGTGGTAAGCTTTGCTCCAACAAGATCATAAATGAGTGGGTAATATTTTATAATCAATGCTTTACATTTAAATGCACAAATTGATGCAGAGTGCAAGTGCCTGTGATGCATCACAACTTCACAGCCCTGCCCCCAGACAGAGCCTGAAGAGCAATGCTGCCACAGCTGCATCTACCCCAACCACCCAAGCTTGCAGAGCTGTGCTTTGGGAAGACTTCAGCATCTCCCTTGTGCACCTCAAGACGCAGAGGAGCAACCTCAAATTGTGTTTACAGGTGAGGTGGCATGGTCAACATGCTTCTTTCTGGCCCACGACCACTCCAATATTTTCAGGATCAGATTACCAAAGATGTAAGTCACCCATGTAAGATATTAACCCGAGCCCAGGTGTGGTCACAATGCTCTGGCAGCAGTCATAGGTATCAATATTACAGGAGGTTCTATAAGGCAAAACCATTTGAACTGAGTAAATGTGAGAAATCTATGCTATTTCACTACCACCCAGGTCATTTACCCAAACATCTCTCCACTTCAGATGCTTCAGAAACACTGCTAGAGCTGCTAGGTCTTGGAGCCTACTCTCATTCGAGGTCAAAATGATCAAGAAGCTTTTGAAATTTTAACTCATTATTTATGTCCATAAATAAAATATGAGTGGTTTGAATAGAAAAATTGGCTATGAGAAAACATGAAATAGGAAGGAACCGGACAAGGAACTGGTTCTAAGAGCAGCTGTGACATTCATGCCAGAAAGTCATCATGACAGCAGCAAGGCAGGGTGTCATGGTCACCTATCTCATGGCTGCACAGGCCTTCGCTTCCTCCCTACTAAAATGGACCCTATGCAAGAAGGTGCTCCTAAGGAAACATTTCTACTTTTAACAAACCAACCATTACTTACCCTAATACTTTAGGGCTAGTTTGTGAGAGTAGTCTTCTGCACAACTGCTAGCTGACTTCTGTGAACACTCTCCCAGACTGCACCTTTGCTGTAAATACTTCTGAGAGTTTTGTATTTCAAAAGAAACTAATCTCAGCTGACAAGCCAAAAGGATCGGTAGAATTTTCAGCAGCAATTACTTGGCAGGTTATTGCAAGTGAGAGCTCTGCTGAGTCAGGACAACCAGAACCCAGAACACAACAGAACTGCTCAGCTGTCTCCAGCCATGAAGCACAGGACCACCACAAGCCCAAGGTGAAGCAAACTTTTTACAAAACCTAGAAAAAATTACTAAAAGAACACTGGAAACTTCCTAGGAACTCTCCACTGAAGAGTCATTTCATACCTGTCAGACCCACAGGCATCTGAAAGGGCCCACTGGCACAAACTATTCAATCCCAGCACAACAATGCAACTGGGCCAGTGACTACTTGAGCTACTGGCCAGGGAAAGCATGCAAGACTTCTTCCCAGGTCACAGAGACTGCGTTGGAGACCCAAAGGAGAGAGGTCAACAGCAAGGTTCGTAAGCCTTTCACAGCAGGGAAGAGAGGCAGAAGCAGCAACCAGGGTGCAACCCAGCTGCACTGAGTGAGAGCACAGGAGAGGGGAGGAAGTTGCTCAGAGAGACAGCAAGGCAGGCAGGCCAGAATGGCCGAGCCCACATACCAAACTAGCCATATGCTCTGAGGAACAGAAAACACAGACATCAGCCTTGAAGGAGCTGGGGGGAGGTGACAATGGATCTCAGGGGGTCTCAGTCTCAAGCACACTGCTCTGTGCGAGGGAGTCCAGAAACGGCAGCCTCGAGAGAGAGGCTGTTGGATCACCTCTTACAGCTGTGTGCTCCAGTCATCCTAAGCTCTGTGCCAGAGCAGCCCAGCTGCTGGACACTTCTGCTTACATGTGCACTGTGAGTACTGATCCAGCCACTTCACCATTGTGATCTATCTTCTCCTTGCCACCTCAAACAGCCCAGCTGAATACTGGCAACACTGCACAGTGCAATGGATGGGTTAAGGGATCCCTGAACCCTCCTGGGAAAACGGGTTACAATTTTCATCTGAGTTTCCGTGAATGAGTTTGCTGATGCTCTGCCCAGAATACCAAACCCACAGGCATAAAGGCATTAACTTACCGGGTACTTCAAGGAAGCCTGAACACAAATTATCACTTAATCAGTACTCTAAAAATAGTTGGGGGAGAGGGTCCAGCCACAGAGAAAAATAAGCTATTTAGAAGAACAATGCTCTGGCAATCACCTCACATTCCCTGCCCTTCAGAGAAGAAATCTCCCCTTTATGAGCTGCTCTTGGGAATAAAGGAAATTCATTAACTTGCCAAATAAACTTTTCAGAGAGAAGAGAGGAAGAGGACAATTTCATGCCTCTTCCCCAGCCAAGACTGAATATACTTACCGGTGAGTGAAGCGAGTGAGGGAATAAACCTGATTGCAAAGAGGTAGATCAGAAGTGGGGAAGAAATTTGGAGGAAAAAAAGAAGAAAAAAAGCAAGTAATCTGTTTTGTTTTTTTTAATAGCTCCACTAAATCATAGAACAGAAGGACAGGAATTCAGAGTAAAAGGAAAGAAAAGAGTGACTAATGAGAAAACTTACACATGCATGCTCACCTCAGTGCCTGACTGATCTGAAAAACATCCCTTGCACGTTATGTAAATCAAGTTTACAAGAAACTTTACCTTTTACTCAAGCCTTGCTTTGAGGATACATCAAACAGGAAAACTATTGCACCCTTTTCAGGTTTTGTTACTCAAAATTTTCTGTATCAGCCTCCTCAACTTTCACCCTCTCAGTCTTTAAGGTGACAGAACTACTGGGCACTTGGAAGAAAATAACCTAGAGAAAACATACAAAGTAAGTAGAATCTTAATTTCTTGGGGGACAAAGAGAGGGATGAAGACACAGGTCAAGAATCATTAGTGGAAGGATCTTTACTACTTACATCTAAGGCTTATTGTTCAAGCCAAAATTAAGTAAACAACTAAGAGGTTAGATACTTTCCATGCGCATGCCACTTAACATCTCTTCCAATGTTTACTAGCACAGAGCACGGTGACAGACACCTGCCACCACCACCACACCTTCCTGCACTCTGCAGAGGAGTAACTGGGGGATTTGCTCTGACTCATCAACGCAGAATGCCACCAAAAGCTCAAGGACGATAAAGGCTGATGATGGTGGAAGCTATAAAGAGGAAGGTAAAGGAGAAATATGTACCACTGGACTTAAGCATTTCCACTTCTCTACAGCACAGCAGAGGTACTTTCGAGTAGAAGAGGGAGGAACTAGGCTGACGGGCAACACAAACTACCATGAATTGCTGCAGTACTATTAACAAACTGCATTCAATTCATCTCTGGCTTATTTCCATGGTGTTTTATCAACTTGTTCAAAGTGAGCATTAAAATCTCTTTAGAACCTTGCTACATTTGTTACTGCTGAGCAGATATAACTGCCAAGTAAGAATCTATCTGGCACAGCCTGCTGCTCATACCCCAGACAGAAGAGGTCTTGATCTGTGAATGTCTGACCTTGAACTTACCCGAGTTTCTAACCTCAACTGAAGTTACACACATGTGTAAGACAACTGAATGGCAAAGAAAAATGGAGGTGAAATCAGAGATGCAGCAGAGCCTCACCTACAGAATCCTTTTTACTTCTGAAACTATACAAGAAATATTAGGAGTTTATTTGCCCCATTTTTAAGACATGTATTTAAAAAACAAAGGTACCATCAATGATAATATAAGTGATCCTAGAAATAAATCCTGGCCCTAGTACACCCAATGCTTCCTCCTCTCTCCAACCACTCTCTCCCACAAAGATGCATGAAGAATCAAATCCTGTTCTGGACTCCTTGAGGAAATCCTTTGTCTGTGAAGTTTTCTCTAAGAAGAGTCCACAACCAACTTTCTTTTCCACTTTCAACACAGCAGAATTCAATGTCAGTGCCCCAGCTGCTGCACAAGTCAGAGGTGAAGGAGTGAGCTTTGAAGCCTGGCCGTGCAAAGGCCGTCCCAAAGGATGCTGGAAGCTCCAGCACACAAAGCACCGACACCACAGAACCACAGGGACCAAACCATTACAGCACATCACAGAAAATTCTTTGGCTGAGGAACCAGTCCTGGGCAAATCACTCTTGCCTGAAGATCTCTCTATACATGCAGTCATGCACAAAACAAAACAAAACAAAACGACAAGCACTCAACCTCTGATGGCATTTTTCAGCCAGAAATCACACGAATGACATGAAGCAACCTCATTTTTACATTTCTTGTTCAGCTATACATGTTATGGCATAAGAGTTAAGCACCAGGTCGGTAGCTAGTGTTGCTTGATAGCTGACTAAAGCTTTGTTAAGCGTAAGGATTTGCATGCTACTATCAACAACTGTCATAAACTTCCCAGGCTTCTGCAAAAACGTCCCAGCTGCCATTCAACTGTTAGCATCATCTTTTGTCCCCCTTTCTTTTTTTCATGAAAGTTGCTGACCACACAGCATCATGTTTCACCTTTCTTACTCCTACAGCTCACACAGCAGTGCTGTGCTGGTAACCCTCTTTTTCACCCCAAACCCTCTTTTCCTGTGCACAGGGCTGCAAACCCAGCAGGAGCAGTCCTGTCTGCAAGCACTTTCCCCATGCTTACAGCACCAAAATAAAAGGCGTGCCAAGAGCACAGTGGCTGCTACAGGCAGAGGTGGCAGCAAAGCCCTTAACTCTACGCCTCCTGTCTCCCCTCACCAGAATCTGGCAGTCTTAAGTCCTTCTTTCAAATTGTACTGATGGGTGTGGGTTAACAGGTTGCTGGAGCAGGAGAGCAGTTTTGAGCACCCATCATGAAGCCCAATTTCAGATTAAGTCTGTATCCAGGAGGACTCAAAGTCTCCAAAAGAATGCACAGTAAATACACAGACCAGAAGATACTCAACACACAGTAAGGGACAAAGCTGTCTCCTTGACAAATAAAATTTTGAGCAAATATGACAGATGACAATGCATGTATCCTTTGGTCTGAACTGGCCTGAATGTCAACCAGTTTGGTAAAATCAGAGGAAAATGAATGGAAACAACAAGGACATGACATGGCGGGATTAGGGGGGTGGGGGTAACCAAATCACCCAACCCCAACCATAGAGGATCACAAATGGTTTTAAAAGCTAAGGGAAAAGTAATTTTGATGCATCTCGGGTAGATCTGATGCAAGGAGCTGCTTTCTAAGTAGAGAGGAAAAACAAGAGGAGGTCAAGAAGAGTAAAGAGACAGTGAGAGCAGTGAACCATCACTGCTACAACGAGCTCCTTTGCTGCACAAGCACCAGCTGTACTGAAATGAGAAACACTCAGAAAAGAGCAAAGCAGTTCATGTACAACACAGCAACAATCAAACAAAGAATGGCTGAAACACACAGAAAAGACCATCTTTATCTAGATATATAAGCGCAATATCTATAGCACACATTTACATACATATATATAAACACTACAAACTGCATTTTGTAATCACAAGAAGGATTTGTCCACTTTCAAACTTTCAGCGTGATGCTGATGTGTCAAGACCTTCGTTGTTCTTCCACTTGTTTTGACTTGTTTGTGGTGCTTTTTTGTGGTAAGTATCACCTCATTGTTCTCCTGTGTGTCTGCCTGTGTCCATCTATTCCCCAGTCTTTTACTCTAAAGAATCATAAAAATTCCTTTGTGTAATGCTTATCATAAGAGGATCCTGACCTATGACCTGTCTTGTACAAATAAAACAAATTAATTATTTGAAAATGGAACATTTATGACACATTTAGAGATAAAATTCTCTGACAGAACAAGAAAAGCACAGCTCAGCTCTGTGATGATGCAGAAACCGCTGATTAACATAATGGAATAGATCTGTGCTCTCAAAGCAAATTACACAACTTACAGTTGCTGAGTCTTTGGACAGACCCAAATGAGGACATCAGCTTCTCTTCAAAGGGATCACCCATGTACTCTTTGTCATTCTCCATGGCCTTCTGATCAGGCACTACTGTTAGCAAAATTGAAGTGTGCTTTGAGTACTGATTTAAATACAGAAATTCCTGTATGAAAGATCTTGGCAAACAGGTTGATTACAGTATTCATACACTTTCGGAAAGACTTACTGAAGAGGAATAATCCATTTGGATGCACTGTAACTCCAATATAATTCCATATGAAAACAGAAAAAATAGTTTTACAACTTTACTTTTCTGATTTCAGTTTAAAGAGTTCTGATGCACTAAGCACAAATAGGGTTATGTGTTCATATAGTTGGTATCTGAAGAGAAAGATCAAAATTGTTCTTCCCCCCTGCATTCTGCTAGAAACACTGACAGAAATCACATATTATCCAAAGCCAGCCTCTCCAAGATTTCAGCTCCTTGTCACTGCTATGCTACAATTCACAAGAGCTAAAACCTCAGTCACATTTTCATCTGTCTGAAACCATTATCCTGGTAAAATTTTATCCTGGTAAAGCTTTAAAGTGACACAATGTGAAGAACAGTTCATACCATTAACAATCTGGACTGATGAAAATAATGGCAACACTTCCTGAAAAAAGGATTACTATCTCCTTTGTGTTGACATTAAACTGAGTTTTATGCCTGTGAACACAAAGGCAAATGATGCAAAGGTAATAATTTCTTTGGTTGCCTCTTAGTATCTCCCAAATGTGGGAGGGTAATAACTCTCCAGTTACTTACTCATGCAAGAACTTTTAAGGAGAGCCATCTATAAAGAACGCTTCCCATTAACATCCTATGCTTATTTATAAATACATACAAACTCCCCATTTTTCAAAGTCTCAATATGAGGACTAACACCAGAATTTGTGCTGTTTCAAAAGCAGATGCACTTTTTCAGTGCCCAACTACAGATACCCAATACATAAATTTCAGGCTAAGTTTACTACTTCA
>WAAG01092293.1:545-33274 GCA_013390105.1 Tichodroma muraria
CTGGAGGCCACACAAGAATAGCCACCCCTGCTGGGTGTAAGATGGAGAAGGGAAGAGAGCTCCTAGCTCATGACTTTCCATATTAAGCAAGAAGAGTGTTGTGTCAATTAGCAGAAGTACAAACTGAGCTCGTACTTTTCAAATTACTCATTTTCGCCAGTCCTAAGGCCCTGATTCAGCAAAGCAATGCAGCTGAAATTACTCTTTCCCAGCAAGTCTTACCAGCCCAGCTACAGCACAGCTCGAGCCCGTGCCTTCTCTTGCTAGCACGATTAAAGAAAATACCCTGATCCCTTTGCTTCTTAAAATAACTTCAAAGGGATTTTTTTAATGGAGAATTTCTTGTGGGAAAACACTACAACCAAACAGCAACGTGTTTTAAGAGTCTCATCTCAGAAGAGTGGCTGTGTTTGCTGCATTATGATCTTGGTAGAGCCTTTATTGTAATGTTCTAGAGGCCAGGTTGAAATCCTTGACGTGCATCTTAAATCCTTGCTTATAACCCAGTGACAAAGTATTTTTTCAGCAGTTAGCGAATGCAGTGATTTGTTACTTGATTGTACAGATAGTTAATATGAATAGTGAATACTATTTGAATGCTATAATAGGAAAAAAATCATACAGCTTATAGAGCAGTGTGGTGGAAAATCTTCTCGTAGCAAGAAACTAACATGGCATTTATAGGGCTGGATGAGCTAGTCATGTAAAAATTGCAATGTAAACAGAAATCTGCCAATTTTTTATGCTATTTCCTTCCCAGACATTATTGATGCACCTTTTATCTTAGTCTGCAGTTATTTGTCTTGTAACTATTTATTAGTAAGTTGTTGAAAAGGTATCTTTACCTTTATGGACTGTTTGGCTTGGATCCAGCAGAGAGTAAAAATAGAGCTTTATCTATTCATACTGTCTTATATCAATAGGTTAAGGCATAATTTTTTTCTCATTTCCGCTCATCTTTAACTATGGAAAAATAATAATTAGTCAGAAGAGGTAGTGAACAGCACAGTGGAAAGTCCTTATGAGTAAACTGTGGAAACAATGTGACCTTAATAAAGCAAAAAGTAAAATAAAAAGTTGGAATCTTCAAATACCCTTTAGTTTGTTTTTACAGCTGCAAAAAGGGTGGAAGAATAGATTGATTGAGGCAAGTTGTACAATGGTTAAACAACACACAAGAGTGCTCACACATTAACACAGTGTGGGTTTCCTCTGTGAGGTTCAGGTATGAGAGTGTGCATCCCACACAGACGTGGTGAATAGCCCAGGGAAGGTGGCTGAGGTGTCTCCATGGGTAGGTCACAACCCAAGAGCTGAGTGAGCACAACTGTGGCACTTGTGGTCTTATCAGGTGCCATGAAAACCTGACCTCTTGCTGCTGCATGTTTGCATTGTTAGTGGCCAAGCGTGTGAGAAGGAGAGAGGTTGTTTACTCAACAGAGTTAAAATCTGTGATTGCTGTTACACTTTGTTCAGCCAAAATTACAGAGAATTGTTTCCCAGGACTGTGTTAGAGACGTGTTTGATCACGCTGATTGCTGGTGCTTTAACAACTATTGGAATTAACAATTACTCACAGTTTTTGGCACTGTTTGAAAAACTTCTATTGCCTCACACAATTTATTGACAAAGAAGGCTGTTCTCTCCTAGATCTCTTGACCTGAAAAGCTCTCCTCTCTTTAAGTTTTTTAATTAAAATTTCAGATGCATGTAAGCAAATGTAAGCAAGAAGGGACAGTGATTTATTTTTATTTTTAAAAAAAGTTAAAATTCAAGTGAAGCACATTTTATGTACAAAATGAAATGTCTTGATGGAGATGGACCAAGATTTCTTTCCTTGTTTTTCAGATAAATTGAGTTGACATTATAAAATTGCATCTTCACTTGGACAGAAAAACTGTATCCTGCCCAAGCCTGGTTATTATCTCAATATGATGATAAGGTTTTCTTGTCATTCCATTCTTTGAGAAACAAGTGTCAGCTCACTTTGACTCACCACTGAGTCACAATACAAGTTCACTTCAAAGGCAACCTGCCCAGAGCCCCAGACTCGAGGCTGTGAGTTAAGCACAGTCACCCCACCATGCTCAGTCAAGCTGTGATTTTACAACAGCAATGACATGCCTGTGTTAGCTGGCAACAGATAATTCCTGAGTATCTGAGCTGTGGCTCTAAGAGGTAATTTAAAGATTTTTTTTTTATAAGCAAAAAATATTAAACAGGGATGTTAGGTTCTATGATTTTAATCAGTTTGTTAAAAAAACCCAGCACCTCACAAACATTTGAACTGGCATTTCTCCTCAATTCTGATTAAGAGATCAAATAACTCTCTTGAGCAGGATTTTCCCAGGTCAAGTCTCAAGTGAATTCCCCCATTTATACCTCCTCAGTCTCCCTGACCCTTTGCCATCACCACCTCCACATCAAACCGCCCCACACCCAGCACAGCCACGCTCCTGCTATTGATGTGCTCCATGTCTTAGGTGCAGTGATACAAAGGGAGCACAACCCCACTGCCCGGTGACTCTGTTTTCCAGGCACTCTCTCACCAGGCACTGCCTGGTTTCACTGCTGAGAAATTGGATCAGATAAAGTTCAATTGTTTTGCACTGAATTGCAGCGAAGCAGCGCTGTCAGTTTAATTAACTCCGAACTCAGAGCCTCTGATGACGGTGCTTGGGAGCAGACAGTGGAAATAAAACAAATGATAGCAGAGTTGTTCCTATCAGGGCTGAGGTTTTCTTCAAAGGGAACAGTGTACAGAGAACATCTCTGCAGCTCACTGAGCCTGGAACCAACCAGCTCTGTGGTACAGAGAACAGGGATGTAAACTGGAAAAGGTTATACATGTTGGGTTGGACCTGGTACAAATTACTTTAGAGGGAAACTTTGTCCCATTACAAAAGATCTGTTTAGGCTGAAATACAACATAAAGCTAATTTTTCAAAGTTTTTAGTGAATTTTGAGAGCAGAGACTGTGTTCTGGCTTGTTCAACCATGTCCAATATAATCTGTAAGGATTTTAAAGGAAAGATTCCTAGAGGCATTTCCTGGATAACAACAAATCTCTCAAGTGGGCTTGAATCTGAAGAAGAGGAATCCACTAAACCCACTGAATTCACAGTTGCTTACTTTAGGACCAAAGCCCATGGGCTGTTTCAGCTCCTGCTTTAGCCTGGGAAGGTGGGGCTGAAGGTGTCAATTTAATTTCTCTGACAATCTTGTCTCTGTCTCAGGCTGATGCAAATCTGAACTGTGGGCAGCATGATGGTGGGGGTAGCTGAGCAATGGCATGGGTTGCCTGAGGAGGTTTTGGACTCTCTATACTTGAAAATATTCAGAAGCCATCTGAACAGTCCTGGCCACTCACTCTAGGTGACTGTTTGGACCAGATGATCTCCGCAGGTCCCTTTCACCCTCAGCCATTCTAGAGACTGGAGCAGCAGCCTCTGCAAAACAGGCTCAGAAACCCCTGTTCACTCCTGTAACTGCTTTGTTCAGTCCCCGCTTCCTTAAGTGGATCTGGTTTTAGGTGGAAAGTCTAGGAAATAAGTGACTATCATGCTGGCAGGTGGATGTTTTGGGGAAGTACAAATAAATGTTGCTCCAAAGGAACAGAGAAGTCTTATTCTGCTTTTACTTCTACTCCTTTTCCCTGCAGAGAATCAGTGGGGTGTATCCAGCCCGTGGGTCACCTCTGGGGATGTTGGAAGAGGGTGAACACTCAGGATTGTATTTGATATATACAATATATAATTTGTATTTGATGAATTTTGCATCTTTTCTTCCCTTTGGCCAACTAAAATTCTCCTGAGCAGAAGACAGCTTCCCTGTAAGTGAGTCATCATAGCAAACCCTTCTGTGAACAGCTTTTGGGCTGTAATTTATGATAATTTACAGCATTTGCTGTTCAAGATGGTAACAGTTTTTATTGGGCCTTTCTGTCTTGGGCAATACTATGATGCCCTTCCTGGAGGGACAGTAAATAAATCAGATGTTTACTGTGATGAATCAAACATTATGACTTTTAAAAACTTAGTTTTCTGAAAGTATTTTCTCTCTTTGCTTGAAACATATTGTTCATGCCAGCACATTTCCTAAGAAGCCTGCAAAAAACCCAAAGTCAAAACAGATACAAAGGAGGAAACATATGTTTTAAAAAGAGAGATGTGTTCTGAAAACATTTGTATGTCTAGGTCTCCAAATATGAGCAATTTTTTCATTTTATTGAGACAGACTTGCAGCCCAACTAGATTTGACATGAATAGTAAGACCCTCTGAAATCTGGCACTACAGGAGAAACAACATGTTTGTATCCAAAACATCAGGAGTGGAATTAAGCAAAGAGATTGGTCATCACTGGAGCAAAGTCTTAATTTCAAGAGCTTATTTACGCTGGCCACAGCACCAACTTCTCTTCCTGTGCGTGTTCCCTTGTGCAACAGGAAAAGGCTTTTGCCCCCCTGCAGCTGATGCTGGCTGAGGCTTGACTCTGATCCAAGCCATAACGAATATCGGTGCGGTTGTGAATTGCAACAGCACAGACCTGGCCTGAGATTGGTCCTGAAATACCAGCCCAGGCTGGTCGCAGCAAGACATGGAGCCCTGACTCGAGAGCTGAGCTGACCCAACAGCTGTGACTTCAGCTGGCCACACTCATAGCAATATTTCTTTGCCGGGTAGGAGTAAAATAAACACAGCCTGAATTTCTGTATAAGCTGAGATGATTCAGGATTGCTCTGTCACAAACTTGCTGTGAACTTTTCAAGTGTTGACTGACAGCACCCATTTCTGGAAGACAATAAAAGCTTGTAATTATAAAACAGCTTGTGGTTGTAGAGAAAAGACTAAAATAGTGATGCAGGGGTATGTGGATGGCTGAGAAATTGAGAAATAATAAGAAAAAATAAAATTAATGGAACCACAGGCTATGTTAGTTTTAAAATATTCATGACTTTGAAAGAAATTTGGGAATGGCCAGATTCTTAAAGCAGAGATTACAGAGTCTGCTAGTTTGCCTTTCTGGCAGTTGGTGTTGACAACAAGCTCATAAAGTCGTTCATAATTTTAGAAAAATAAGCAAAGCATAATTTAGTATGTTCTGTAACTTCTATTGATTATTTCTAGGCTGGAAAACAAGCCATAAAGGAGTTAATGCAATTACTACAGAGGCAACTCCACTGTCTGTGGTTTCTGATGTCCCTTGATGGGCCAGAGCTGCCTCATGCTCTGTCTGGAAAAGGAGAGTTTCCCATCTGTATTGACAAGCACCTCAGTTTAACACAGGGAATTCCCTTCTGCCTCATGATACTGGTGGATGGCAGGCATTGGGCTTTGTGCTTTCTCTTCCCCCTGCTCTGTTTGACCCAGGGAGCAGTCTGAGATCTGCAGGCATGGATGGCATGGGAGCATCTCTGGGCACTCAGCCACTCACAGGGAAGGGCAAAGGAAAAGAGGGGGTGTTCAGCACCCTGGGCCACGCAAGGGCTGGAAATGATAGTTCATTAACGAGAGGGAAAAGGAAAAATTGGCTTTCTGAATCCCCCTCAGCAGGTTGGAAGGGGTTTCCTGTGGGTACGGACATGGTGCACCCTTGGGGAGCGGCTCCGTGGAGCAAAGGGCTTGTCCCTGCATGCGCGGGAAACACACCAGGGCAAAACGGCTGCAGGAAGGAAAGAGAAAGAAAGTGACATATTATAAAATCAAAACTGAGAAAGGAAGCTAAAGAGGGAGGAATGATGGCAGCCCTGTGAGGAGCCAGTGACCCAAAGGTATCCATCTTATCTGTGCAAGTAGGAGGGGATCTGATAACACACAAGGTGATTAAAAGCATTGGCTTTTCACTCTGTCCTATGTCCTCTAATGGGTGTCTGAGAAACCTGCAGCTCCACAGCTGGTGTTTGGGGCTGTCAGCCCAAGGAGCTTTCTCTTCCCATTCATTAGAGCCCGGGTGAGCTGCCAGGGAGCCACGGAGCACAGAGCACTGCCACTCTCGCTGCTGTCACTCCTATTTTCTGCTCCGTGAGCCACAGAGGAGCAAAGCAATGCCAGAGGAGGACATGGGAACCAGGCTGTCTGGGCACCTCAACACAGCTGAGATCCACCCTCCTCTAAGGCAGCTGAAGGAAGAGGTTATGGCTGGGTTGCTCTGCATTGGTACAATTTGGATTTGGAGAATTCACTGTTTTGGGCTTGTGTGTTTTATTGAGTAGCAAAAAAAAAATAATCCTTGATTTTTCTGCTGTGCTGTACAAACACTTCTGATGAGAGGTGCAGGGCTGGCAGACGCCTGCAGAGTGAGGGAGAGCCTTCCTGCATGTACTCCAGATGGGACTGGGCTGCCACATGCTTTTCTTGCCTGCTTTGCTGCAATTGGCCATTTTGCCTGGTTTTGGAAAACAGCAGGAGATTCCTTTCCCCTGATTAAATGAATAATTAGATCTATTTCAGTATTTACAAGAGACTGCTAAACACTACAATTTCAAGAAAGCCAGGAGAGCCACCTCATATGGGGTGATGCCACCAGCGGGGTGTTGCCCCACTGTGGGTGGGAGTGAAGAGCCTGGCTCAGGGCTGGACCAGGGACCTTCTCAATCTGCTTCAGGACAGTTAATCAGCCTCCTAAATGTTGTTCTGACTGCTCAAAGTTCAGGTCCAACCTAAGGTTCTCCATTTGCAAAAGCATCTTGTTTCCAAACCTGCACTTTAGCCAGTCACTGTGTCCTGCCTGTGCTGTGGGCAGCTGGGCAGTGCAGGTCACAACCTGGTATCTTCTAGAAATCATTTTCCACTGGCACCTTCCTGCTTCAGGGGTGTGCTGCAAACAGGGCAGTTTCTGGGGAAGTCAGTGTGCATCTCTTGGTTTTATGCTGCATTTCCAAAAGAAATGGCCCTGTGCTTCTGAGGTTTTACATTGCAGCATTGGGCCTCTGCTCCCACCTGTGAGACTGAGCCGTGCCTGTGCTTACCAACTTGTTGCTGCAGTGTGACCTGTGGGGCTGGTTTTGAAGAGGCTTTATTGATTTGTCACTTAGGAGGGAAGTGATAAGCCATCCTTCTTGCTGCTCAAGGTCTCTCTGTGTCTGCAGCCTCAGCACAGCACCTGCTGCAGTCACACTTTCTGCAGAGAGGTGAAAGTCAAATTTCTTTTTGGAGAAGAGTCTCGGGGTTTGCAGGCCAAATCTCTTTTCAGCAGGCAGTGAAAACAAAATGTGAGCTCGCTAGGTTTGGGATTTATTTTGTTACTTGTCCGTGACTCTGGGCACAGCAGGACCTCAATCTGCACAGGGGGACCTGACACATCACCTTGAGATATCCAAGGGGGATCACAGGGCAGTGGAAATGCAATCCTTATGATGCATTTATGGTGCGTTGCCAGAGGGGAAAAAGCTTGAGTTAAAGCAAGAGATGTGATTGTATTATTTTTTTTCTCGGACAAAAAAATATTTGAGGCAAATTTGTCAGTTTCACACAAGAAAGCTGGTCAAAACTTGGAAAAGAAAACAAAGTAATTTAGTCCTTCTCTTTTTTTTCCAGTCCAAAATACCTCATTTTTAAACATGTCCGTGGTATTTTTATCATTTTTTTTCTGGATCAAACAAACCAAAACTGTTTCAGCTTGAGGCTAAGCAAGAAATCTTTGATTAGCCCCAAATGATGGTGTTTTGTTGTTCAGTATTTCATTTTCCCAAGGCCAGCAACACAATCATTTGGCATCAATCAAAAAAAAAATGTTTTCAATTCTTTGCTCATTTGTGGTCTGATAGATCCTCCCTGCTTTCCTACCAGTTTGGTCTGTCACTCTGTGGGACTTCCACATTTTCAGGGTTTGTGCCTCCAAGGCTACAACTGCTCTAGAACTAGAGAAGCCAGTTTTTCCAAATGCCTGAGGCACCCCCTTCCTGTCCTGTCTGATTCCAACACCCACTTTGTTCTGACCGTAGTTCCCTGTGCCCCCTCTTCCAGCATGAGGGAATCACACCCCAGTCCAATAAGAATATTTCACTTCCCATTGCTGCAGGGTGCAGTAATTTTAAAAAAACCCCCACAACACTTCTGAGAAGGAATTTATTCCATTGTTATTTAGAATTGTAGTAAAAAAAATTAATGGTGAAAACAAATACTAATAGCCAGACAAGACCAGTGCCAGGGGCTGGCAAAATCACTGCCACTGCCAGGAGCAGCAAAAGAGCTGTGACCCAGCTGTTTTGTGTCCTGGTTAGCAGATGTCTCCTTTGCCTGTGGAAAAGCCCTGAGAAGCCCACACTGCTGCTTCAGAGAGAAAGAGGAAAGGCTGGGGGGCACCAGTGGCTGCCAGAAGTAAAATCCCTCTCAGCCCTCTCGCCTTAGGCAGGTCAGAAACTGTTGTGTGAAGCCTTTGAGCTGCTTCCCCTCATGCAGAGTTTTACACCCAGGAGTTTTATCAAGTCCCCTGATAATCCCTAAATCTGAGAATGACAAAATGGGGCACCTCAGACTTATATCTCGGAGCATTCTGCAAATAAATTGGACGGTTTTAATAATTCCCTTTAACATAGGAAGTTGGGTAAAGGAAGGGTTCTTTGTCTTACCCAAATGAATCTACCAGGCAAAGCTGGCTGCAACATTAGTCTTCATTTATAGAGCCATGAGAGCATCTAAGAGTTGATAGCAGTGTCTGTATTCCCATCCTATAGATAAGAAATAGGATAGTCCATCAAAGTGTTTCTTTATTTGTACAGCAAGCTAAAAGTATTACTTATTTTTGGGTGTTACTGATTTTTGGGTATTGTTTTCAGGATGGGGGAAGGGGAAAGGGTTCACTTATAATAAATTATGCAAATCCTGATGTGTTTAGTGCAGAAGTACCCAATCAACACTCAAAGGTTGTAATCCAAGTGTGTAAACTGGTGCATGTTTTTCTTTTTTCTTCTACCCCCAGAACACAACAAAATCCCAAGAAATGTCAGACATGGGCAGGGCAAACAGCAGATCTCTATTTGCATTTTGGGTGTAGCTCTCAGTGGGAGGGTTTTTCAAAATGTGTCTAAAATTGCAAAGGAACACAAGTGCAGAAAGCTCCTGGGAGCTGTGCTAAACCACTTCCCTCAGCTGGATTGACTTAACACGATCAAATACATGTGAACAGGATGAGAACTCACAGGTTTAAACTGCTGCTCAGGAAATTCAAGTTAAACATTAAGAAAAACTTCCTAACAGTGAGAACAGTTGCATATTAGTAGAAGTTGCTGTGGGAGGTTGTGTACCCAGTGCCACTGGAGGCTGTTAAGAACAGGTTAGAAAAACATCTGTCAAGAATGATGTAGGCAGAGTTGGTCCTGGCTTGGGGAAGAATTATGAATTAAATGAAGCCCCAGGTTCCCCTTCAGCCCAATTTTCTCTGCTTCTGCGGGGTTGCATAGTAGTGGTTGACAGATAAATTATAATATTACCTTTTTTTTTCTTTTCTTAAGTATAGATTTTGAGTTCTCTCTTCAGTGTAGCACAAATACAGGTTTCAGCCAGGAAAGGTCCATAAGCAAATAAATCTCAGAATTATTAAACAGGCAAGCAAGAGCAGTACCCTTCTCCTCCCCCTTTTTTTTTAAGGGAATGAATTTTCAGTGGGGAAAAAAAGAGGAAAAAATGAGGCTCCAAAGAAGATGCATCAAATTGGGGATGATGATTTCTGTATTAAGAAAATAAATCTAGAGTGTATCAAATTCATAACTTTGGGGAGAAAAGAGAGGGAAAGAAGAGAAGGAAAAGCACAGATATCATTAGAACAAAACCCTAGAAAAGGAGAAAATCCTAAACAAATTAAATTATACATCTAACAAGCACAAACAGACATCTTCTTTCAAAAGAGATTTAACCCAATTCTTCAAAGAAACAAAACCCAGCAGTAATTAGTAAGTGCTTTTATCTCTTCTGGATTACAGTATCCAATAAAGCTGAATTCCTAGAGGTGATGTTCCTCCTCCCCAAAATATGAATCATTAGAAGATGTTGTGCAAGCCTTTTCCTGCCTCAGCCCAATAGGATGCCACCAAAGTCGGACAGCTTGGGCTTTGCTTATTCTGCATATCAAAAAATCAGCTGTGGCCAGACCCAAAATGCAGAAATGAGAAAAAGAAACTCGGGGAACTGGGACTTTTCCTTTGATGTTCTATGAGTTATGAATCACGCCTTAAAATCCTCCTGGTCTCCAGTGTTTTGACACAATAGTAAAGTTTTGTAACTTCTTCAGCAGAGTGAAGCTGGAGGGAAATGAGGGAAGGAAACATGGTGGGTAATAAAATTTATATTCTGTTTCTCTGCTTGGGTGCAAGTGCCCCGGCCACAAAAAGTGAAACTAAGGACCTTGTTTATAAAGTGCACATTGTGCTATGGCCCAGACAGGTAATTCCATGTGGCTCCAGAGTGCAGACCTGGATTTCACATCACTTGAAAATGCAAGTCCAGTGCTCTCAGGCAAAAGAGGATGCTGTTCCCTGTCATAACCCCAAGGCCTGGGAAAAGCTCTTATTTACTCTTTGTGGAAATTTCATGCCAGGACTAACCCACAAGAGACTTCTGCTTGCCACTGAGCAGCTTTTTTATGACATGAATAAATACACCATAAATCCCTGATGGAAAACTTGTCACGTCTCACACAGAGACATGCTCAGGCAACAAGTATTTCAATGTGTGTTTGACTTTTCTTTCTGCCTTTGAAGTTGCCAGAGCATCCACTAATCCTGTAAGCAAGGTGGGAGGCTGGTGGTCCAGGAGGGATTTGTCCCCAAGTGTGGCCATGACTTTACCATGCAGAGATGAGGGCAGTGAGGGTGGGAAAAGCCAGCTGAGGCAAAGCTTGTACTCTCTACCATCCTTTGAAAAAAAAAGAACAGAAAAATGAATCATCACAGAAATATAGGTCAGGGTGGAAAAACACTACTCAGAAAGGTTTTCAAACCACTTCTGAAAAAATGAAGATCAATTCCTGTGCTACTGCCTTTTGACTTTTTAGCCAGGAGACGAGCGACTGGTAACCCAAAATCTGCATGCTGAGCTGAGTGGAAGTTAAGCACTCAGATAAAGAGTGGCAGACATTGCCAAATCTTTCTCCAGCCAGTTCTTTCAGCCCAAACATTCTCATTACTTTTCTATGGATTTAGACATTTCCCAGTGGGTAGCTTCTCTTCCTTTAGTTCCTGTGTTTCAGGAGACAAAGTTAATCTGTCTCAGCAGAGGTGCCCAGGCTCTGCGCTGTCAGCAGGGTTCATATCAGTGCCATTAATCATCTGGTAGTTGCTGTTCTTTCATTTCCTTTGGCTAACTCGTGTTCTCAGCTGTCCTGTGCTTTGAGGTACAGATCTCTCTGCCTGACCTGCATGGGCAGCAGCTCCAGGCTCTGTGTGGGAAGGGAGACCTGCTGGTCCTGGTGGGGTTTAGCTGTGCCTGGCATGTGGGGCAGCTCCAGCCATCACAGACTCCTCACCAGGAAATCAGTTCCTGCCATTCTGGAGTCTCTCAGCACACGACCTCACCAGCAGTGGGATGACATTTGGGAACTGGAAAGTTGTTCCTTGCCCAAGCTGACAGACGTGACCTCATTGCTGCTGTCCCCTGGGGAGCTCACTGTTCCTGTAAAGCCCAGGAGTATCCTCACCCTTGTGGTTTTTTCCTTGCATAGATACATCCTCTGCAACTTAAGGTTTGGAATGTTTTTAATCATGCATACCAGAGTAAGAAGGCACGTTTATTTTGTTCACTGCAGTTATGACACAGTTTCTCTGTAGTCTTTCCATACATCTTCCTGTTCATACTTCTATTTTTCCTTATTATTGAGACAAATTCTTGAGCTTAAATGAGATGAAGTCATCTTGAAAAAGCTTATTATCCTTATTAATATTGAGATAGGTCCCTGTCATTAGTAACACGGGTAATTATTTGTAATATTGTCACTTGCTGTTCATACACTGTTGTGTGCACAGTTCTTTTCAAACAGGTAAAAACTATTGCTGTTATTTTATTGTGATAAAATTTGCAAACTCAGCAGCTGTGATCGCTGCCCTCTGCTTAAACATGAAATAGCATTGGTGTGAAACAATATCCTCTTCCAAGCTAATATGAAGCTAAAATGGCATGCCACTTGCCAAACCAAAGGCTCGTGTAAGGCAGGCTATGAATCCAGGAGCCCTGGAAGCACACACTTGATCACAGAGAGTTCGAGAAGATACAGGAGAGAGAAGGAATGGTTAGTGAAGCATAGGTTTGTCTTCATCAGAACTGCAGATGTGTCACAGCATGGCTGCACCCACCACAGCGAGCACAGCCTGGAGCCCTGGGTCTCCATCCCACCTTTGGTCTGCCAGCAGTGCTCCTTTCTCTCCTTCTCTGGCTCTTTTCAGGAGGTTTGGCTCCATGAGGCACATCATAGGTGACAGCAACCTGAGGAGAGGTGGGGTGAAGATGTCCTGGCAACGACTTGGACAGCAAAATGGGAAGCACAACTAAAAAACACCCCACAGCACACGTGAAATAATGCTCTTTGTGTATTGTAGGTGCATCTCTACAGGGAGGCAGCTTCCAGCCAGAGGAGCCCATACACACAAAAGTTGTGTTTGTCACTGTCACAAATTATTTGAGCCATTATGGAGGCAGCCAGGACAGCCACAATGTTTGATCCTGCAATTACTGTGTCTGGTACGGAATGATTGTCTCAAGTGCCTGGGATTTTGAAAATTATTTATTTATATTGCTACTTCATTTAAACATTGTGGTATCACTCTGATACATTTATCGACCAAAGTAGCACTACTTTTGCAACAGAAAAAAACTAGGTCTCATTTAACTTTGTCTGAAAAGTAAAATGGGTAAATCAAAAATGTGTACAGAATAAAGGCCATGAAGGCAAAGGCAGAGTGTTGAAGTTTAGTGGCAGGATGTGTCTGTCTGTTGTAACTACTTTAACTACGCTTCAAAATTAAAAAGTAGAAAGCCTGAAAATAGATTTCTAAAAGAATTTTCTTATTCCTAGGCCAGCTTCAGAGAGGCAAGAATTTTGCCCAGACTATAGGCAGTGCCATGTTCCTGAAGGTTACCAGAGCTCCTTTCTCAGTACAAAACTGATCTCAGAAGCTCAGAGCAAGTTGGGTTAAGCCTCCCCAAGTCCAGTGTTTCTCTGAACCAAGCTGAGGTCCTGGTGAGTGGTCACTTCCTGGGCAATGAGATGCTGAGCAGTGGGACCAGCATCTCCCTTTGCCACACTTGTTCTATCATCTGCAGAAGGCTGCACTCCTGACACTGCTGCAGCACAGATGCAGCTGTGTGGCTGCTCCTGCTCTCTCCCTTAATTACTAGGAACATTGCTTTAAGTTACAACTTCCTGGAATGATGTGAAAAACGAACCATTTAGAGCACAAGTGAGTAATAGGCAATTGCAGGCTGGAGCATCTTTAATCACTTTCAATTTTAAGGACTTTTTGAAGAGCGTGGCTCATTATTACCTCACAGATCACGATGGAGTTCTACATTTCTGGTAGCCTAGATTACAAATGAAAACAAGAATTTTGTCTACAAGATGTACTGGTTGGCATACTGGTTTCTTCCCCCAGAATGACCAGTGGCCAACACGTTCTCAGCCAAGATGATATTTCTGCCTCAAACTTTGGAAGGGAAGAAGCCATGCCACCTGTCTGGCAGATGCCATCACCCTGCACTGCAGTTTCCCAGGAGAAATGTCTGAAGCAGCAGGACACAGTCCTGAGTACTGCACAGTCATGAGTACTGCACTCCAACTGGCCCAAAATATCTGAAACTCTGTTATTATCCCCATTCTTACTGTGCATCTGCAAATGCCCTAAATTCATTACCAGCATGTTTATGGAAACTGTTTTCCTCCCAATTAAAATATTTCCAAATAAATTTTCCCATTGTACGCTCAAGATATTTCTTGTGAGCAAATGGAGTTATTTTCTCATTGCTCTTGTGGCAGTGGGAGCCTGGAGGGGAAGGGCAGGCACTGGCCTTGGCAGGGCACAGGGATGTGCATCTCACCCCCCATATCCCATATGTCCAGGCATTATAAACTGCAGTAGCCTTTTGGGGAGCAAAGGGAGGGATAGCAGCCCCAGAACTGGACAAATGAGATGTTTTTAAGTATGATTCATACTTCTGGAGCAGGAAAGGACAGTGTTAAAGGACTCCCTGCACCTTCAGGAACCTGGCCACATATATGATTGGCATTTGCACTGCTAATGAGACCATCTCTATTATAATGAGCTCATTACTCTTTTTATTACTGTTGTGTTTTGCTTGCTTCACAAATCATGCAGGGAGCTGCTTTTTACTTCTGCTTTCTCTTTCTACCTTGGAAACTCTCAGGGCAATCCCAGTGGCTGCATAACTCAGGAGAGTGAATTAACCCCTGTGGAGAGACTGAGAGGGAGTGNAAGGGGATTGAGTCATGGTTGGAAACTAATTCAATGAGGAGTTGCCATGCTGTGCTGAAACCCAGTGACAAAACATTTTTATGAATGTATCTCCTATTCAGGAATGTCTGCACAAAATTAGTCTGCTCCTAAGGGAACACTTGGCATATAGATTATGCTCTTTGTCAACATTTTCTTCCAAATATCGATTTGGATCAGATTTTGTTTCTCTGCTATTTTGCAGTATTTTGCTTTAATAAATTTTGGATATGCTAAAACAAAGATGTTTTGGCTTTGTAGCAATGTTCAAGTTTCCAGTGTTGCTCAACTGGTCTGATTCATGTCCCTTGAGATGCCCCTTTCCTTTTTCAAGTTCCAAACATATGTTCAGTAGGACAGACCCCAGAGACAGGTCTTGCTGGATTTCAATGATTCTGTTGCCTTGGATTGCTTTTGACTTCAGCAATTCCAGTTGGCTCTTCAGTAGCCACTGCCTCAGCTCCAGCTTTCAGTGAATGGCCAACACCCTGGAAATCATTCTCTGCCTAAATTTCAGGCTACTTGGCATCAACAGCGCACCACAAGATGCAACTCAGAGAGGGAGGATTAAAAGGGGCAACTCTGCCCCTTTGGAAGCTTCCAGAAGCCTCTGGAAGTGAAAATGAATCATCACTGCAAATCAGCTGCTGGAGAATCACATTGCTGTATCATATGGCTGCCACTAATAGGTTTAAGCACATCAGTTCCTGATGGAGCAGAGAAAACATCAGGATGCACAGATATGGAAGGGGTTTAGCACTCTGGACTTGAGCTAAAGGCTGTAATTCCATTATTCCATTAAGAGAGGACGTATCCATGGATTTGTGTCACCTTGGATGTCATTGTCTGCAGGACCAGGATGGTTTAACCTCACCAGACAGGTGAGAGGTATCCAGGTGGGAATGGCCATCTGCCAGACTGCATTCCTCATCTACTTATCATACCTTTGCCTTGGCAACCAGCAAGGAAGAAGACTGTGCTTGGATTTTTCTGTTCATGCAGTTATGACACAGTCAGCTGTGTCTCCATTGGGTATGGAGACAACTCCATACCCAATTTTTTTCTTACCTATACATTTCAGACAAATTCTGCAGTCATGTGTGAAGTCCATGAATCGGTCAAGAGAATTAATTTCCACCAAAGGACAAAAAAAAGTAAAAGTGTGAGTACATCTGCGTGCTGTTGGAGCTACCAAGCTGCATTTTGAATTTCAGGTCTGTTATTTTGTTAGTTTGACGTTGTAGCTCTTTGACAAGCTCCTTCTGTCTCACTCATTTCCTCTGTGTCCTCTGGCTGCTGAGACATCATCACTCTTTCAAGCCCAGGGTTAGGGCTGGCCTGCTTTTAATACTCTGTACACTTTGGTGGCATCTGGCAGTAGTACTGCCAGCTGTTGCAGAGAAGATAAAGAAGAAAGGAAGACATCAACATTAAAAAAAAAAGATAAAACCTGTCCACTAGGTGTGTTCAAAGACTCAGTTTCACAAATCTATATTGAAGAAAAAATTGGATAAAATCTGTCCTTTCAGGTGAAACTTCTCCTACCTTGTTTGAATAGCTGACCAAGAGCAGAGGAGAAAGAAATAATAAATATGTAGAAAGACAGAAAACATGTTGCCTCTCTTTCAGAAATTTAGTAATTACTTAAGTGAACCCAAAGTCTGTTTTTCTCAGCACCTTAAATATGTGTCTGTGTTGTTCTTTTGTGAGCTTTGTACTGCAGTGATATTTTATATTTAATAACATGGAGTGAAATATGAAAATTAACAAGAATTTTGCTTCTGGCAAGATTATCTACAGAATCTGCCTTTGGCTGGATGTAACAAGTGTCTTTTCTGCAGGTGCCTGTGGGTGCCTTGGGGTTTGAGACAAACTGCTCTGGGATCTGAGATCCTGCTGCACAAACCTGCAGGAGTCAGCTGAGACTGGTCCCTTCCTTAGAGCATTGCACAAAGGGAAAGGAAAGAGAGGGAAGCAAACTGGGATCCTTTAAATTGGTCCCAAACAACCACATCCCAAGATGGGATTCCTCCAAAATGAATGCAAATCATCATCCATCAGTCTCTCCATGGAGCCATGACACACATGGGGAGAGCCTTTTGTCCTTCAGCTCCTTGGCCACAGAAATTCTGCAGTCATCAACAGATGTGGGTCTGAACTTCACATTTTGGTCCTTCATTACCTTTCCTCTACCTTCTCAATCCACAAGAGCCACGAGACCCTTGTGGAATGTGACTAACATTTAAAATCTACCTGGGTGTTTCACACGCTTCCTCCTCGTTGTGAGCAGGATTTCAGTTCAATTAAGAATAGATCCCCTCCCACTGACCTGGTTCCACAACCTAATTCAAGTTTTAACCCTGTAATGCTGATGCTGTGTATTTTCTGGCTGATTTGAGGGTTTTGTGATAATGTATTTCTCCAAAGATAATAGATTTAATCTATAGATCCAAACTGGGATTACTGAAAAAGGTCACACATGCACCCCCTCAACCCTGCTCATCCTCACAGCCTCTCATTTAATTTCAACATCAGTAAAGCCTGAATTTTAATATTATTTGTTATATTTAGGGCAGATGACCTACCCAGTCAGAATAAGAGATTAGAAATTCATATTTTAAGGCATTATGCAAAAACATAAAAAAAATTTGACCTTGGCTTAAGTACTCTGAGACCACTTGTGTGTAATTTAAAAATCAGGACAAGAATCTGTGGAGAAGAAAATGAAATAATGCTGGCAAAGATCTTTGGGGTTTTTTTGGGTTTTTTTTTCCCTGCATGAGAGCTTCTGTACACAGAAACCTTGAGACAGTGGCTATCTCCTTTGTGAATTCTGGTGTTTGTACCAAACAAGATTACTCAGGAGCAATAAGAATGACCCCAGCTGTTGTATGCTGCTAGAAACCTTTCAAATGGATAAGGACATAGTCAGTAATTACAAGGGAGGAAGACCACATGGCTTAAAGTGACCAGTTAGGAATCAATTCCTGCTGTGAAAATTTTTGTCCTTGTTTTATGGTATATGTGGAAAAATGGAAAGCATGTGTATAAAAGTCAGTATTTTTGTAAATAGAAAAAATGAAAGTTCATTCAAAAATGAATAATGGAGCCAGCATGGTATGAAATCCCACTGTGTTAAAATAATACCTAATTTAATTGCATCAATCTTCTAAAATAATTAAGAATGTGAGAATAATCAGTTTTCCTTTCATTGCAGACCTTTTTGTGTGCATTCTGAAAACATTTTTTATTTGGTTTGCTCCCACAGCTTCAGCTTTAAAGGTCATGTTTTATCAAGATATCATTTTGTGATGACTTTTTTATTATTCTCAGTGGCTCTAACAGCATGCAGTGGCTGATCTTTCTTCAGAAACAGTAAAGGAAGCAAGTGACTTATCCATATAACCTAAAAATAAAGGATATTCCTCTTGCATTTTAATTTAGCACTAATTAGCTGAGAGTTTTTGAATATGTATTTAGAACACAAGGAACAGCTCTGGCCTTCTGTGTTGATTTTGTTACTGAGTTTCAGGAAATTAAACAACTCAGCCTCAGAAAAAGAAGAAAGCTGAATGCAATAAATGCTGTAACAACTGCAACTATGATTTTAGAATTCAGTGATAAAGAGAATGACATTGACACATTTCTGAGGAATCAGAGCCCAGATTGCTCCTCGAGAGCTGCGCACCTGAAAAGACAACACGGAAAGCAAATACAAAAATACTGAAACCTTCTGGATTTGGGGAAAAAAAAAAAACAAAACACCTTGTGAAGAGGAAGGCAGCACTTCCTCATACTCTCTCATCCACGTGCCATGGATTGCAATGGTGCTACAGGCAGGGCACAATCTGCAGTATTTTAAAAGGACATTGGTATCGGGTCTTCTGTGTAAGTAGTGACAGATCTCAGGTTTCTTAGCAGCGCTTTCAGCTGTGAAACTCAACTTTTTCCTTCTTTAAATGCACCTGCAACAGCACTACGGCCAGTTTTTCTCATCCAATGCCACAAGAATTGGCTACAAGAAGGAGCAAGGCTGAAAAGAGAATCAAGAGTACAGTGTCCCGGGGCACATGCACTGCATGTTTGCTGTCCTCTTGCCATCAATGAGGCAAATTCAGGAGTAAATGCTGTAGAGCACTAGAAAAGTTACCAAAACACTCATTTGGAAACTGTGCTGTCATCATGGATCCCCTGTCAGGCCCAGGTTTTGAAGCAGGGATGGCAGGACTGAATAGAGGCTGTGGAATTCTTGAGTCAGTTCACAGTGGCAGCAAGTGTCCTGTGATTCAGAGGGGAAAAAATGCACCCTGTCTCTATTCCATTCCCCATGCATAAACCACATAAAACTCTCTGGAGTGACCTCCCATGATTTTGCTTTGTTTTTGTTAAGGAAGATTTCCCCTTGCTTGAACCTCTATGATGACTGCAGTAAGAAATAGTTTACTCCAGAGCAGTTCATAGACCCAGGTGCTTGTGTTTCTTTGTTCTTAAGATACTTTGAGCATTTTACTTTTCTTCAAAGGTCTGTTTCTTCTTTGACATGAAGCCATTTGCTTCATGTTTTAGAGTATTCCATATCCTCTGTTTTCTCCCCAGAAAACCTCTTTTTGTAAATGAAACATAGGCCTAGATCAATACCCTTCTCCTTGCTGCAGGGTAGCATAATAAGTGAAAGATGTTTTTATAACTGTTATGAGGGCATGGGAATTGTTTCATTAATTCAAGGGAAATGTGTTGTCCAGCCATCTGATGATATGAGTTGAGCATGAGCTTTCTTTACTTGTGGCAAAATGTCAATATTCTTAAAGCGTCTTACAGTCAGCAGTTTCAGAGGGCGGGTTATTTGCAAAATAGCCTCACCACTATAATCCAGTAACACATAAATCTGCTGCTCCCTAACTTCTAGCACTGTCCTTTCCAAATCCAAAGTTAAATGGATTCTATTCCAAGAGCTGAATCGTCACCTAAACTGTAGTGCTTGAAAGATTTGCTGTTACTGAGGAAATTGGTCTCCTACATATTTCCATTGAATAATTTCCCAAGGACCTATCTTCAGTGCATGGTAATACCATATATTGCAGTGCTGTAGCTTCTGGATAGTCTAATAGACATGTAATCTTATTTTAGCAGAAACCCACATGCTCATAGACTTGTACAGAGCAGTAACTGGCTGTACAAATAGTCCCTCTGAAATCAACAGGAATCCTTGCCCAGGTATTGTTTCATATATTAAAGTATATTCACAGCTCATTAGCTCACACCAATGACTTCAGCCGAGTTACTTCTCAGCTTCTGTTACAGTAAAGCTCAGGCCCTTTTCTGATGGGCAAAATATTTTTTACTTTGTGTAATAGGAAAATGTGAAAATTGCATTTGAACACAGTAAGTTTCCAATGCATTTCAGGCCTCCTACGGCCATATTCATGAAATCCTGGTTGCTCAAAGGATCTTATTCACAGTTACTTAATTCTACTGTTATTTTTACTTCCAGTGACCCCCTCGGTACAATGTTCCTGCTCCTGCAAAGGAAGCAGTTGGCCATTTTTTGTGGAAGATTTTGGATAGGAAGGAAAATACAGTAAATCATGCCTATTACTTAATAGAACCATGTTAATTTCTTAGGCTATGCTACCCATTCCACTTTCCTGAGCAAACTGGAAATCAGCATCAGACACCATTTCCCATGCTTGTTCTCTCACCAGCTTCCTTTCAATCTCCTATCATTGCTTCTTTCCTTTACTTTCTAAAACTTCTGCAAATTTATGGGTAGAGGGTGCACTTGGCTGCTGAACAAGATCAAAATAGATATCTCAAAAAGACACAACTGCAACTTGTCACTGGGTTTCGTTTGTGGTGGAGGATGAGAAGTGGGGCAGTGACAAGTACTGGCCTTGGCAGCTGCAGCAAGGATCACCCCTAATAGTTCTCACCCTTTGAGAGTTCCCTTCACACTCAGCATAGGAGCTGGGAGTTTGAGTGGCTTTTCCTCAGCACCACTGGTGTGCCGTGCCACGCAGTTGCCATGTCCCAGTGTTATCTCAAGTACCCTTCCTGCCATCCCTGGACAGTGCACTCCTATCACGAAGGCTTTTCAGCACAGATCCACAAACCCTCCCGGGCCAGGCCCGGCCCTGCCCTGTGACAGGCGAGGGCACACGTCTCTATTGGCTGCCAGGGCTCGCACTAGCCCGGGGTGTGATGCCCCAGGATCCCCTTGGCCTATCAAGGTGAGCACTTTCCCAGCCGTTTCACTCTGATAAGCGAGGCCAGGGACCTGTCTAGCAGTGTGTTTGTCTAGCACTGCGTGGACTCAAACCCCTGCGTGCGCTCCGCTCGCACCCGGATAAAGCAGCCTGTGATGAATGCCACCGTGAGAGCAGCAAAGAGAAGCACTGTGAAGAGGGTTTGGAGGACCTGATCAAATAGCTCTGGAGAGCACTTGAAGCAGCCTGTCAGGAAAACGTGGCCGTGCATGAGTTCCAGAGATGTTCTGAGGGCTCACTGGCTTGTCTGCTGCTCCTTGGAGCAAACTGCTCTCTCCCACAACCTGGGCTCTGCAGGCAAGAGATGCCAGAGCAGGGCAGGGGCCAAAATCAACCCCTGCTGCCTTTGTTCACGTTGCCAGATACAGCTGAATAATAAACTGCATTCATTTAGTACAAGCCTCTCTCACCTCCTGTTGATTTGATGTAATAGATGTACTACAGATAAAATAGGTGCAAATAACACTTCCTTGTGAGCCAGTGGCACAGAGAATTAAAACAACACAATGAAAGCAGTTTTAGTTTTGTACAGGTTCAAACCCACCTGAGGAAACTGAGTATAAATCTCCCTTTGCTTGCATTGCTATGTGTGTTTTACCCTTGTTATTAGGTAACACCCAAGCTTGTTTTAACTGCCCCTCTTTATTTATTGAGATTTAGATCTTTTATCAAAGCCCCAGAGTCTATCTTATGGAAAGAACTATTAGACTCTTTCTCATTCAGGAAAAGCAGAACATGGCAGGATTTTTGGATTTTAGTGGTCCCAGTAAGTTGACAAAATATTAACTCTCACCCCCCAGCATATATAATATCACCTAACCTTCACAAATGTAAACAAAGGAGTTTCACCATCTACTGCATAGCAAATGATGATGTGATATTTTCTGCCACCATATGTGAGACAAAGAAACACAAAGAAATATTTCAAGGAAGATATAAAGAAGCAAGAGAGCTTAGGACACAACCTGACTCGATAGTGACATTGTGGTCTTGCTTAAAGCCGAAACAGAGAGCCTTTTTGGCTGAGTGCTGGCTCATGGAGGTTTGGTGTTGGATGTAAAAGTATTTTCTCATATTACTTGATTTCGATGCTAAGAATCAGGATTTTATGTTATTTTCATATAAACAGAGCTACATCAAAGATACCTGATTATCATAATTCTTTTTCTTCTAAGGGAAACCACGAAGTTTTGTCTATCCCTTAGGGACAAAAAGAAGCTGTGTTATTGAATACCTCACCACATCAGTTTCCTGGTTTGTTTGATGGGATGACTATGATTTACAGGATTTCTTTATGAGACTCAATTAAATATAGAATTTATAATATTCATGCAGTTTCTGTGCCAAATATACACAGTGCTGATACAGCAGGGATCTCAAAATATCAACCACCTGCTTGGAAGGAACAAAATTATGAATACATCTCCTTAAACAATAATTCATCATAGTCAGAAGCCTAAAGTTAAGCTGCTCTAGAGCCAACACAGCTGCTTTATCAACTTATTTGGGGGATACTGCTGATTTACAGTGCTGGGTATCATTCTTGCATCTCACAGCTAGGATGAAATTCAAAAATTTAGAAGACTAGGAAGCAACACTGACTGTGGCATGAAGGATCTTGATTTCCAGAGGGGAATCCAGAGCTGTGAATGCCATGTCCACACTTCTCATACAGCGTGCCAGGAAGGGAACGATTCAGAGATAATATATTCACAGCGTCTGTGGGAGACCAGGAGAATGTCTGCACACCTCATCTCTGAGGACTGTAGGGAAATAGCCCCTCTCCTCAAGGATCCTCACCCTTGGCCCTCAGCCCCTCCAAAAGATGGTTACGGGTAGAGTTTTTCCCTGGATGAGGTCAGCTGAGGTACCAACTCAACTGAGCCAAGAAGATGCCTTTTTCCCTAGGGAAAGCTGCTCTAGCCACAGTAATGAAATTAATTTTAATCCTCATGACTTGTGAGAAGACTTTGATCTCACATACTTCAGCTTTATGATTTATTTTTTTCCCAGACAGGCTGGAGCTACAGAAGTGAGAGAGACTGAAGACCCTCAGAGTTGAGCTCAGAGGACTTACATACAGTCTAGGGAGATATATGTGTGTAGCAAAAATGGAATCACAGGACGTGAGTGGGGTTCTGGAGGATAAAAACCAGCACCACAGCATGATAGTGGCTTTAAGTCCATTTTCACTGCATGGATGCGAAATCCTGCTGTGCCCATTCCAGACAGGCGTTAGTCTAATTGGTCTTTTCTAACTTAGACTTTACAGCTTCCCTTAGCAGCCAGGTTCACTGTTTAAATATCCTTCATTAGGAAGCTTTTCCAAATCTCTAATTTAAAATTTTGCTCTATGTAGAGCCAGGAATGTTTTTTGCTCCTTTGGTGATCAGCACAGTATTTCAGAAGCACCTTCTTTGCAGACTTTTTGAGAATTAGAAGACTATTACCATGTCTTTTTATTTCAAAGCTCCACAAATTCACCACTTTCACTTTTATCCTTATGAAAAAGAACTTCTTGTAAATTTTATAATGCCTGTTGCTCTCCTTGAACCAGGGTAAACTTTAGCCCTTTCTGTCCCTTTTTCACCAACTAAATGTATTTCTGGATGATCACTTCTGGGAAGGGGGCATCAAAACCTCTCTTAGTCAGTAACTGGGATGTTACCCTGCCTAATGAATGTTGCTATAATGTTCAGACATACTGGCATAAAAGCCTCCTGAGAAACTTTAAGTAGTCAGAGTAGGAAGAAGTCTAACACTGCAAATACAATCTGTTGAGAAATGTCACTTTTACCTGTAGTATCCATGCTTTAATGCAGCTGCTTATAGCAAAAAGGAAAACAGCCCAAAAATACACAATCCTGCATTTTTACCTCCAGCAGGTTTGCATTATTGCTCTGTCTCCAGGTCTTCCTTTTGGGAGCACGTTCCTGACCAAGAGGTTTTCCAGCCAAGTGATGGATTTGTAGTCCAGCTCTGAAAGACAGACACCTTTGAGGGGATGATTACTGTACCTGGCCTTTGAAAATCACTCCAGACCAAATAGACCAGGCCTGTTTATATTAAAGAAAACCTGTGCCACTGTAAAGACAGCAACCACCTTCTTATTTATCTCTAGGAAATAATCTTCAGGGTTTTAACAAATAAGGAAAAGAAATAGTCTTTTTGACCAGACTGTTACTGCCTGAAGGATCCAAATAGACTGAGGACTGTTTTCAGGAACAAAACGCGTGACAAACTGGGGATGGGATAAGAACACAGCAAGAAAACTTCAGATTTATTTGAGATTATAAAGAGATTTCCTATCTCATCCAAACCCCTCTTTTAATTGGCATTTTCATCTCATCTACTGTCTCGTTTTACCTTTTGCTCCCAAACAGTGCTGAAGGCTTGGTCCTAGGACAGCTCTCTGATATCCACAATGTGTGCCTTCTCCATTTGACTGAAGCTGCATTTCAGTGATGCAGAAAATTAATTAGGGCATTTTATTTCCTTCATAACTGGATCTATATACTGTTTCTGAGGCTGCAAATCTGTTAACTCTGTGAGCGAATAAACACAAAATTAGGTTCCTTTTCCATGATTTATGAAGCTGATAGCAACAACAGCCATGAAGAAATCTCAATACAGAGTCTGCTGTTTTAACCACGCTGGAAAAAATTCTCTTTACCAATTAGAGAGATTACTTTCCTCCCAGTGATGCAGAGAACTGAATAATCAGGCAAATATACTAACCAGATGTCACTTTATCAGACAAGGGGAAGGAGTATTCCGTGGTGAATGGAAGACTGTGTGTGGGATCCCCATTGGCTCATGCAAAAATTTCATTTTATTCCCATAATCACTTTTTCTGTGGTCTTTCCCCAGCCTTTGCTCATGAGCTGCATGAATAGGTGAAAAGGCTCCTATTTGTGTATCTGTGGCACAGCTGGGCCAGTGGCCACATGCCCTGAGGAAGTGATGGCTGTGTACAGGTGATCCTCACCTCACCTGCTCTGCTGGTGCACCACGGTGAAGCATTAAAATGTCAGGAGGCAAAATCGTGGATTCGTGTCTTCAGCTTCACTCATTCCAAACCTCTACAGGGCTCGTCATGGCAAAACTGACTAACCACTAAATATATAGAAAGAAATAAAGCCACCAAAGGGAGTCACAATAACAGCAACCAGGTGTTACCCCTGTGCTCAGATGTTTTTATTCAACAAGCCCTTGGAAATATTAGTCATGTTCAGATTTTCAGAAGTCATATATTTCACCAGATTAAAACCTTTGTCATATTAGTACTCCATGAGTGAAAAATAGTTTTTTCTACCCATATCTAAAAATATATGTTTGAAGCTCAAGTTGATTTAATGTGAATTCATGCTCAACTGTGCATATGATGTTTGGATATAAACAACATTTTCACATTGCACAGTATCACCCTACTGCTGTTGTGTTTTTTCTCAGACTTACTTATGTATCTTTACGGTATTTTCTTCTTGGGGCTGATTAGATAACTTAAAATGCCTGCACTAAAATTCACTGTCTTTAAATAGGGATAAAGACATTATAGTTATGTATAGTCCAGTTAAATTACTCTGACTGAGCTAACTTGCTATAAAATGGCATCTTTTATTCCAAAATAGGCCAAAAGGTTTTCCACCATGTATTGTTAGTGAGGTTAAAACGACCAGACACCAGACTCAGCACCTGCTCACCTGGAAATCCTCTGTGTGATCTCAGCAAGCAATTCAAGGTAGAGAATGAAAGAAAAAAGTCATCCTACTCAGAAATCAAACATAAAGCCCCTTTCTGCTCAATTCCAAACATGTGCTGAATGCTCCCCAATCATTTTAGCTGTGATTTTGTCCTTGGCTGCTTCAAGACAAGGGAGCAAATCTCAGTGCATTTGAATCACAACAGCTGCGATAACGAGTGATGAGCATTTATTCCAGCAGGAAGTCTTACCCAGAATCTTTCCTAACTGTAAGATCCCTCTTACTGCTAAACAGGATATTCCATGCCACATTATGCTAATGCAGTGGCACGTTTCCAGCAAACACAATTTGTCAACAGCACCACAGTGACAGCGATGACCACGATCCCCTAACTCAACCACCCATTGCATCTAATAATTGTTACTGTATTTTGAAATCCTCCATAGGTGTTCCTCCTTTGTGGCCACAGAACTATTGGCCACAATAACACAGATCTGTTAAACTCCATGAGTAAGAACGGTATTCTTAAAAAGGTAAAATAATAGTTGTCTGGAGACAGCTCAATCTATGGAGGGCTCATTGCAGTGTGAATATTGTCCTGAATCATAAAGTGCTTTTAAATAACAAAAAGGTTAGGTAGGGCAAGAAGACATTTTTTCATTGTGTCTTTATATTCTTTTTTGTTAAAGATATAAAAAACTCCCAAGCTCAAAACAAACTGTTTGTATAAAGCTACATGCCGTATTAAGGCAATGGAGGATTAAGCAAAGCGTGATTTTTGAAAACTAAAAAGGACAGGTTTTATTTAGGGGTGGAAGCCCTCTGTCCAATAGGAAGATTCTTGGACTCCAAATCACCTCTCATTTCCAGCACCCATTTCCATGCCTCCCAGCCCACGCCCCAGCTCTCAGCTCCGCTGCCCACTAACAGCTCCTCTCCTTGATTTGTGCAAAGGCAGATTAGGCAGAGGGGTAAGAGTTGAGAGAAAATGCTTCTCTGCAGCAAGCAAACCCTGCGGACAGCGCTTCCCCCAGCACTGGGTGGCAATTATTTCTGTGTAATAGGCAGTCACCCCCTGACCCTCTCCTTCAGCATGCAACGCTTCCCCTGTCAAGTGCTAATCCCTTTGTTAGCTACTCAGCTGCACATTCATTTAGGAGGGCTAATGATTTACACTGTTCCTTCTCTGCAGGATTTCAATGGACATGTAATTAGAGGTGAATGGAGTCTTCAGAGGTACAGCAACCACGAAAGCCAGCGGCAAAGTCGAAGTGTTTGTCTAATTTTGCAATTGGCTGTTTCAGTGAATGAAATCATGTGGTCAGCTGCACACAGAGAAGAAAGTAGAAAAGGAGAAGCAAGAAAAAAAAAAAATCAGCCTTTAAATAAAAGAAAAGCGGGTTGCATGGCACGCACAAAGCTCTGAGATGAAAAGCAACGTGTTTCAAAATATTTTTGGTCTGGGTGCCAGAGAGCATGTTGGAAGATAAATGCCAGCAAGGAATCTGTTCTTCTCATACAGAGGGGAAAAATACCTAAAGGTGAAAAGCTTTGTTTTAAAGTGCTTGAGATGCTTAATCATTAGCAGAATAAGTGTGAGAGCTGGAAAGCTATAGAAAAATACATGAAGGTGAACTGAAGAACTTTTTGTGTGCCATGACACTGGTGTAAAAATTTGAGTATTTTTTTATGTAAGTCATCCACATCTGCAACACCTCAGGAACGTCCTGCAGCTCTTACACCCGGTGAGTATGGCCTTTTGAAGTCCAAGGGATTTTTGAATATGTATTAATATCACTGGATGAAGTGGAAAAGTATAACAGGGAGCCATAGTCTTGGTAGATTTTAGATGAAATAAAACCTCTCAGCTCTGATTTCTGGACAAACCTCAGAGAAGATCCCCTTTTGCTGCAAGATTCAGTCCCTCTCCATCACACAGGATTTGCAGGGGTTTGCAGATGATCCCAGCAAGAAGGGCTGGCTGCCAGCTGGCCATTTATGTCACTTTTGGCACTGTGACACATCACCCCCAGGCCTGATGGTGCTGGCTGAAGGCACAGCAAAGCAGGGAGATGCTGCAATGGGCTTGTAACTCCCTCCCAGCACAGAAGCACAGATTCCAGCTGCCAGGTGATACCTGCCCTCTGCCTCCCTCTGTGGTGCTTCCTGCTATTTTCTCACACCTCCTGAGGCTGCAGATTGTTTTCTGCATCCCATAATTTTTTGCAGGATTTGGGGCTTTTTGTATTACTATTTTTTTATAAACTCTTCTTATGTTTTTGGTCTCCTCATCATGGGTTATTGAGGCTGCTGCACCATCTCCCTGCCACTGACCATTTGTCCATTTTGGAGCAGGGAATCTCCATTCTCCATATAGATTCCACACAGTGCATCCCTGGATGAAATAGTGTTTGCATTAAATAACACCCACTCCTATCCTGTCTCTTACACAATAGCCAGTCAAAGTGATATTTTTATGAATTAAAGTAAGACACTTTCACCGGTGCTCTGAATTCAAAAGCATAATTTCATTAAAAATGAAAAAACAGAGTAATAATTAATAATTGTTTTAATTCAGTCTGGGCTTATGAGCTAATATCTCTCACAAAGTTGTCAAATACAATTATAAACATAATTTCATGCTTAATGAAATATAAATGATGCAATTGAATGGTGCACTCCAAAGATATCTCCCTATCAGTCAATTGTCCTCCCAACACGTCCATTTTTCCCATGTGCTTTAGGTAGAAATTTTGTTTGAAATGTGGCTCTTGTTTTGGTTTGATTTGCAGACAGCAAGCAGCAGGTATTCCATCCTGTCCCTAAGGACATCAGTCTGATGGCGAGGTGTCATCACAATTTAAACTGGGTGTCCTATTGCTGGTATGGGGCCGTTTTATCTCCTGAGGTCTGGATTCAGAGCACTGCCTCTCGAGTGAGCACAGCACAGCCTGTCCTCACCCCTTGAGCAGCAAAGCCCCACAAGAAAACACATCCTTGAATGTCTCTGCTTTCTCTGCAGCCTGTTTCCCACCACAGCAGCAGAGACAGGAGGATTTGCTCCTGACATCAAAAGATCGGTGTGGGCAGCTGATGGTGTTTGATTTTCTGAGTGATCTGGGATCTGCTAATAACCAAACACATGAACATACACTTCTTGCTATATTTTTGAACTATCATCTTTATCACTGATGTCACTATTCACTTTTTGAATTATGGCAGTAATTTCTCTCCCACTTTGACCAGCTGGCTCATAACACCCAGTGGTGTCATCATGGAAAACTTTGTGTACAGCAGCATGACTTGCAGCTACAAATAGGTAAAACTTTGTAACACTTGCTCACTAATTTCTTGTCTTTGTATTCCAAGAGCCTCAGTGATGCCCAGCCTCACTGTGTGCCTACAGAGGGGGAGGGATAAAGAAAATTAGTCCCTTTGTATCAGAGGTGTAATGATCCTGACAGAAAGACAGGGTTGAGGGCCAAATAAACCAAATTCCAAACAGCAATTCTTGCTGCGGTTTGGGTCTGTGCAGTAAATATATGTTTTATCTTGCTGGGGCTTGGATATAATCAAATCGAAGTTTGTTGGAAAATTAGCCCAGACATGCTGAAAGCTTCACACAACTCGAAACCAGGCAGTTTTGCTTGGTTCAGGTTTAATTATGAATGGTTCACTCAGCCCTGGTAATGACTCATATTCACTAACTAGCCTGTATATGAGATGTGACAAAAGTGTAGTTCAGATACACAAAGCATAATTATTTAATGATGAAGTAAAGTTGATTAGGAAGCCTTTAAGCTATTACACTCTTAGTAGGGTATTTTGCAGTCACTGAATAAATGAACATAATTTAATTCTTAAAAGCTGCATAGCTCCTGCTGTTTTAGAAAATGATATGTAGCTAACACGATAGGTTTTTCCCATTATAGAATTCTATATGCTACAACAAACAGCATACAGAATGCAATGCAATGCCACTAAGAATAAGGAAAACTATTCTTAGTGACTATCCAGGCTAAAAATGATAGATCTCACACATCCACTAACAATCATGAACCTGACAAATCAAGCTTGTAAGCCTGTGGTGTGATCTGAAAACCTAACAAGCTTCCAAGAAGAATCTCCATTTTAAAAATACATTCTTTCTTCCTGGACTTTTTTTTTTATTTTATTCTCATGATATGTGCAAGACTGAACAGCCTGAGAATAGCTGAAGGGATATATTTATATATTATGTAGCTGTGTTCCAATTATGAAATTGATCCATGGATAAAAATCCCTCAAGGGTGGCTATTAATGAGATTGTCTGCTCTGAGTGCATCCAGNGGTATGCATTTATCCTGAGCAGAGATAAACCAAAGACAAGTTCGTGCCAAGATAAGACAGTTTTGAAAGGCAATTAAACATGGGACATAATGTGTGTGCATATGTCTGTGGGAGGCTGCAGGATGGAAGTTGGTTTTCATCTGCAGAAGTGCTCCTGAGCGTAGCAGGTAGGGAGAAACAGGCTTTTCACAGGAGTCACATTCAACTCGATCTCAAAATCAAAAATATTTGAATTTTGAATTTACAAACCAGTATTATAAAATATGTACCCTGGCCTTTTTTTTTTCGTTTTTTCTCCACTTATGAAAGGCTTGTAAACACCCTTGACAATTATCAGCTGCTCAGTGAGACAAGAGTCAATCAACACTCTTGGAGTTCAGAGAATACAGCACCTTAACAGCACCCAGGCATAGCCCTGCCCTCTGCCTAATGCAGGCAAATCCCAGTGATGCTCTGAGACAGATGATCTTAAGCATTCCCTACAGGATTTGCAGCAGAAATACCTCTGCCATAGTTGTGGCATCGTGGGACACAAATTCTTACACCAGGAATCAACCAGGGACAGTTTGGGTAGGGCTGGAGGAGCAGGCAGAGCAGCTCAGGGCTCAGCATGTGCAGAAATGGTTGTCACCACATCACAGCCAGGACCTTTCTGCCCCCACTTTATGACCATTGGAACTGGCTGGTTACTCATCACACTCCTGCAGATTAGCTGAAATACCTCCTAAAATTTTCCCATATTTTTACAACACTGGGAGAAGTTTCTCCTTCTCATGCTGCCTCTGCTGCTGCTCAGGGCACAGTTTGGCTGTAGCATCTTCAGTGACTGGGGTACACAGAGTGCAAGAGGCCAGAACCCCCCTGAAAGCAGAATCCTGCCTTGCAGGTGAACAACTCAAGCTCAAATCAAATTCTGAGTTACTGAATTATTAAATGGGCCTTAAAATGCTGCCTGTGCTTGCTGCCCTTCATAAATGTGACCAGAGCCAAGTTTTCAGTGCAGGTGGAACCCCTGGGTACCACTCTGGATATCACCAGGCATCAGGTAAAAAAGGGAAGGGGGAGGAAAACTACAACTCAGTTTCTGAAGTAGTCTCTGGGGAGGTAATGGACAATAACTGGAGCACAAAGGGTAGGAATGAAGGCAGGATTTGTGCTCCCTCCATTTTTTGCCTGACCAGTTCAAGGTCACTCTGCCAGCATGAACAAGAGCAGCCTGGAGGCTTCTTTCCACTGAAAAAAATCTTTAAACAGAAAGGTATAAGGAGATGGGGAAGTCCTTCCAATAATGAGCATAAGCTCGTCTCAGGACATTCTGGAAAACTTCTTAATAATAATTTGTAATAACAGAGCATCTTAAAAATCCCATACTCCAGAAATTTTGGCATCTCAATGATTTGTGAATGCAAAGGAAATTCCCTTCCTTATACTTTAAAATACAAAAGCCTCCTTTTCAACTGTCACTGAACATGACATTTTCCACAAACTAAATTACTTAAGAAATTTGGATATTTGACACCTCAGCTAGGTGTATTTGAAAGGAATAAACAAATTTCTGCTATCTATTCACAGACCTCGAAGTAATGGTTATAAGTTTTTAAAATACCCACTAAATGGGTATTCTATTAAGTGGTGACTGCACAGAGTTTATGCAGAAAATGTGTGTGACTGGGGAGTTCTTGAATACAGCTGTGTACTGTAATGAGCCTTCTGTTAAAAAGTGCAAAAAACATATGTATATATTATTATATTTAGCATTTTTCTCCCTGAGTAGTTTATTCACAAGTAATTATTTGCTTAACTTATTTAAAGTGGCACAGAATCAAGTTCTTATCTGCTGCAGAAAGCTGCTAAATTCCCACTTCTCTCAGGTAAAACACCAGGATCCTTTCATACCCCATCTCATTTGACAGAAATACAAGGTCAAGCAAAGCCACCCTATCATTTTTTACTCAAAAATAATTCATAGACCTGCCTTTTCGTTAAAAACCATATTAAAAATCACTAGAGAAATTTAGTAATTTAGTAAGAAATACTGGATTTAGCAGCTTCTCCCATTAGACTGTCTGTTCCCTGCCAGGACAGCTAATTCTTCCAAAGCCTGTCCTTTGTGTCTCATATGGTCACACAGTGCTGAGCACTGACATTCATTCTCCTAACAGATACTTTGAATCATCAACTTTGTTTTGCCTCTTGGGTTCCCTCCTTCAGAATTCTAAAAAATCAGCTCTCTTCCAAATTAGCATCAAAGATTTACTGATTGGATACAAATCTCTGAGCTCTTTTTGAAAACTCTTGTTAATTTTGCTTTTCTATGTCCTTCCTTCACTGCCCCCTCCTGTAATCAGGATCCCAAAGTGTGCTTCCTGATGAGGATTAAGCCATGACCCATGCATGATTGCAAGAAATAAGCCTTTAAAGTATGCCTAAGTGCTCTGCTTGTTTGAAGCTACTGATCCTTAAAATAGATGTCTGTAAAAATGTGTAATTTCAAATGTTTCTGCAGATATTGTTCCAGTATGTGTAACGAGGAGACACATCAAGCCAAGTTATATCAGTTATGCTCCATTATGTCATGAACTGAGACAAAGGAATCAAAATATACAGTAATACTTCAAATGAAAATCCTACTCTTGTACAGATTCTTTCCCTAGTTACCACTTGTAGAACATCAAAACATTCTGCTTGATTTTGGGGGTTTATTTTAGCTATTCACTAAAAAATCTTTTCCCTGTAAAAAGTATTTCATGTATTGCAAGAAAGGATGAACAGTCATTCCCTGTTAATATTCTCAATATCTTTCACAATTTGAAAGTCCAGAGGGTCTGATGTTCACTCTTGTATGGACAATTTCTTCCCTTTAGACCCACCTTATTTTCTTGCTCACCATCCTTTTTTGTTCCTTTCTCATCTTTTCCAGAGAAGATGATCACGAGTGGAGTTTGTGAGCTGGTTCACCACAGACTGATGTAATGGTAAGAAAGAAATGCCATCTTCCT
>WAAG01092294.1:1123-14973 GCA_013390105.1 Tichodroma muraria
TGACTGTTGCTTTAAGTCCTTTCACTGTGGCTCTGTCACCTTCACTGCCACCATCAGGTATTTGCATGCACTGTGATAGGACTCACTTCTGCTCTTTTCCAGACTGAGCAGTCCCATCACTCTCAACAGCTCCTTGTATGATGAGAGGCTACACGAGAGATTCTAGGTTCTTTAGCGATATTTGTTACGCTTTGTGGTACTTGCTTCATGTTCCTCTTATACTGGATTCAGCACACCTGATGTGGTCTCACCAGTGTTGGTTAGAGGGGAGGGTTCGCATCCCTCAGACTGCTGGAGATGCTGTTCCTATTGCAGCCCAGGAAGCTGTTTGTGTCCTTTGCTGCAAGGATGCATTGTGGGCTTATATTCAAAAAATGTTGAACATGGGAAAGGTTGAAACTTTACTAAACAAACTCATTGCAAATTTTGAAGCCACTTGTTTAGCTGAAAAACAAAGTGATGTTCCCAGAAGTTTCACCAGTATCATGTGGATTTCAAGAGCATTAATGTGTGATCTTTTTGCAGCATAATTATTTGTGCCTTAATTTGGCTACTTTGGTGGTTATCTATCTAACAATCCAAACCTGGAGTCATCAGGGTGTCTTCTAATCTATCTATACTGATCTATGCTATACTTCTATCTATACTAATGTGTATAAAAGAAGAGGAGGAGCACTCCAGGTGCTCCATGTTGCAGTTTCTTGCAAAAACCCCAAACAAACCAACAAACCAAAGAAAGGCTAAATCTGCCCTTTATCTGTCACTATATGGTGTTCTCCTTTGTTCTTTTTGGAGATGAGGCCGTGGAAGTAAGCATGGTCCAGTGTGTGCAAGGTTCATATCCATTTAGCAGTAAATCATGTAGAGCCAGATTTTAATATTATTTACACGTCAGCCTGAGATTTTAATGCCTAACTAGTGTCAAACTGGGGTGTTTTTTGGTCTCTTTTGTTTTTCCTCCAGTTTTCCATCTGTAAAATTCAGACCACTCTGTGTCTGAATAAAAAGGAGACTAAAGGAAGGCAAATCAGAAACTTGGAAAGCAACTTTGAGCAACATAGCAAATCTTTTCTGTTTGTACTTTTTGGTATCCATCTTGTTCTGAAACAAAAACTTTGTCAAATATTGCTTCACTCTAATGCCAGGACTTAATCTTATTACTTAAAATCTCTGTTGGATTTTACAGACTTTTGTAATTAAAACTGTTCATAGTTTTCCCTCAGGACAAACTGAATATGATCTTTAGGGTTTAATCCATTATTTTTTATTGATATTCCTTAAATCTCTTGAGAGTACTTTGCTTTTAAGTGTATGTTTTTTTTCATACACAAATACCACAGAAGGGCTTATCTTTAATTATATTTTTATTAGTATGTGTGTTTACAGTTTTATATTTTAATATTTAATACACCTAATTAATTTATAGAATGGTAACCTTTTAACCCATTTTAACTAGTCACTCTACGTGATAAACACAGGACTTTATTAGGAAGGAATTAAACTCACCCTTCCTCTACTAACTGAGAGGATCGCTCCTCAGCTCTGGAAAGCCAGGCCCTTTGGACCTTCTTTCAGGTTATGTGAAGTCCACATATTATGGAGCCTTGAAAATGGTAGTCCAAGTGCTTATCCTACAGCAATTAAAGAGAAAGCAACCTATCCTATATGCTGCTGTCTATATTAAATATTTATCTTTCTGATTTTGAGGTTTTTAAATTTGTGTGTGTTTTGATTTGACTGATATTTACATTGCTTTTCAGAGTGACCTTTGTCAGAAATGTGAGCAAAGATTTCTCATTATTTTAATTTCTGTTTTGAGAACTTTCCTCCTAGCTCATTTTGCTTTGTCTTCCCTTTGCACTACTTCCTACACAGTGTCACATTTTTAGAGTATTTTACATCTATCCTTCTTGTTTGTGGATCAATGAATATCATGCTGTGCTGCTCTTGCACTCTGCTATGCTGAACTAACAATTTTTCAGGGGCATTCTTCCCTCAGTACAAATTTCTATAACATCATGGCCCTTTTTCACTGCATTTGCTTGGATTTATGGCATATTTTGAAAGAAAGTTTCTTCTTTGTGCTGTTACCAAAATTAATATTTTTTTATTCTTAAAATGTTGGAAGAAATCAATGTTAACCTGGCCATGTTAATAAATAATAATTTTTATGTTCACATTATTATTTGTCAATTTTCATTGCACTAAGCAAACCGAAAGTCTAACATTGCTGAGTTTTGCATGTCTCTTTCAGGGCAAAATAATTACTTCGAAGTACTTTGCTTCACCTTTAGGCTATTTTCCCTAGGGAATTTATGGTTGTAAAATTGCTGACATTGAGCTATCATTCTGTTCAGTACTCCAAATGTGAGTATGTTTTTGACAATTGGAGCAAAAAGATTAATAGTCATGTTTTTTGTGTGTTTTTTTTTTAAACGTATCTATCCCTGTTAGTAAACAAGTAGCAATCCTATAAGATATTTGCTGCTCCCTTGCTAATTGTTTTAATGAAGATTGTGTCATACCTGCAGGGTAAAATCCATTTTTTAATTTTTCATGGTCCTGAATCTCTCTCTTTTTCTCATGCTAGTGTGTTGTAGAGCTCTTCATGGATCCAGATACTGTAAAAATGCTTTAAAACTTATTAATTTACCCTAGCTGCTCTTTCTTTGTGCCACAATCTTTACATTTACAAGTGCATTAAAATTGGTAGAAATGAATTTCATAATTATGGTATCTCGTTTCCATGAGACATCATATAAATCTTCACAGATTTATACCTGAGATTTGAAAAAAATCGACCATATCTGTTTCATTCTCCATCTAGATAAGTATATTTGCTGTATAATGTTTTTTGTAAAAGCCTAACTTAGATGACAGTGATGCTTTCAACAAGACTGAGTTAGCCTAGCACTACAGGGTATTAAGAAAGGAAATATGAACTCATTAAATAATTCAGTAGAGAAAACCTCACAAGTAGTTGTCACTTCCTCTGTAAGTTCAGACTGTGGTAAAGGCTTGTAATTTAAAGGTTGTTTTAGCAAAGGGCTGCAAATCCTCAATGAAAAATAGCCCGAGTGAAACTAAGGACAATTTGTTTTCATTTTAAGTCATAGGGCCATAGACTATTTTGGGTTGGCAGGGACTTTAAAGGACATCTAGCTCCAACCCCCATGCCGTAGGCAGGGACATCTTCCACTAGACCAGGTTGCTCAGAGTCCCATCCAACCTGGCCTTGAACACTTCCAGGGATGGGGCATCCACCGCCACTGATTACAGTTGCTTCACCACCTTCAAAGTAAAGAATTTCTTCTTAAAATCTAATCTAAACCTCCCCTCTTTCTGCTCAAAGCCATTACCCCTTTCCCTATCACTACACACCCTTGTAAAAAGCCTCTCTCCAGCTCTCTTGTAGCCCCCTTTAGGTACTGGTAGTTGCTGTAATGATGGACAACTTCTAATCTCTCAGCAGGTCTTCATAGGTGAGGTGCTTCATCTCTCTGAGCATCTCCATGGCCCTCCTCTAGACCTGCTCCAGCAGGTCGACGTCCTCCTTCTGCTGGGGGCCCCAGACCTGGGTGCAGCACTGCACTGAGATGGGTGTAGCACTGAGGTGTGATATCACAAGAGAGGAGTTGAAGGAAAGAATTACCTGCTCCTCATGCTTCTTTTGATGGAACCCAGGATATAACCAGCTTTCTGGGCTCCAAGCATGCACGTGCTGAGCTTCTTGTCAACCACATTCCCCAAGTCCTTCTCCTCAGGGCTGCTCTCAATCCGTTTTCTGCCCAGCCTGTATTTGTGCTTGGGATTACCCCAGCCCATGTGCAGGACCTTGCGCTTGGCCTTGTTGAACTTCATGAGGCTCACGCAGACCCACCTCTCCAGCCTGTCCAGGTCCTTCTGGATGGCATCCCTTCCCTCCAGCGTGTCGACTGCACCACACAGCTCAGTGTCACCAGCAAACTTGCTGAGGCTGCTCTCAGTCCCACTGTCCCTGTCACCAACAAAGATGTCAAATAGCGCCATTCCAGTACCGACCCCTGAGGAACATCTGCTCCTCACCAGTCTCCACTTGGACATTGAGCTGCTGTGCTTCCCTGGTTCTTCTTTTATTCCATTTTTAAAAGTAGGGATTATATCACTGTCATTTTTTTCTAAAAGAACAGAACTCTAACAGAAAACTCTGTTTTCTTCTTAGACTGGAAAACCAGGGCCTTAATGTCATTTACACTTAAATGCCTTTGCATCGCTCCAGTGGTCTAATCGTAGTCTAAAGGACTCTGAGAATGGATAGGAAGAAAGGCTTCTGGAGATTATAAAGAATATTAATAGCCTATAATGCTTTGCCAAACAATTAGAAATTTTTTTTTTTTGCAAAATGTGGTCTATCAAAGAGGCTTTGATGAAAATAATAACTCATTTCAAAGCAACGAAAAGTTGAGTTAGAGTAAGTATGCCTTCATTGTATCTAAATTGAGAGAATATAAGTAAAATCAAGGACATTTGGAAAACTCTCCAGTTTCATCTTTGAAAAGACACTAGAACATCTACACTTTTAATAAAGCATCAAAATCTCTCTTTAGACTGTGTTTGAGGGGGGTAATCAAACCAAAATACTGATTGATAAATGAGTTAAAAATAATTTTTTTTTCTATCAAAAAATATTTTACATCCAAGGACTTGTGTTTTTCATAGCCTAAACCTCTTTTTTCTGCTGTCACAAAATGGCATCAGAGGTCTATTTCTGCAAGACTAAATATTGCTCAGTGTCAGCATCAGGCCAGGGTTATTTTCCGAGAGAAATTTTGTATTTGGGGGAAAGTAGAAAGCATTTTTGTGGCATGCTGATGTTTGAAAAACAATGGTTGTTTAGAATTGCTTAGAGGAGTGGAATGTCAGAAGTAGTCTGAGAGAAAATGGATTTGTTGGCAAGAGACAGGCAAAGTGGTCAAAGCCACGTGCTAAGTGCAGTTTTTGATTTGTATCTAGCACACCTGTGGATTTGGCTATTGTGCAACAATATGAAGCTGTCTCTGTAGGCTGTCCAATTCCAAAATGTATATTTTAAATGTTGATTGCCATAGCCAGCAGCCAGATGTTAAATTCCTGTAATATTATGTGTATCTAAAAAAATGTCAAACTTTTTGGCTAACAAAAAATTTGAATTTTCAATAAAGTTGATTTGCAGAATGTTTTTTCAACATGATTTTCTGAATTGCATGATGAAAATCTGTGAGTTTTGAAATAGCTAATATACAAGATTTCAAAAAGTAGAAGACTTTTAAAAAAAAGTAAAAGGCTCTAGTTTAAACAACAGTGGAAGTTCTAGCCTGCCTGATTCTTGGTGGGGATTCAGTGAACGATCTTATTGGAAATAGATTAGTTCCATAAACCTACATGTGAAGATAGGAGTAATAATATTAAGTGCAACCAGATTGCTAAATTAAAAATCCAACCACAATTACATCAGAACAGCACTGGACATGTGTCATTTGTTTTTTGCTTACAAGTAAAAGCAAATCGTCAACTGTTTCAGAAAAATTCTTGAGCTTTCAAACCAGAAAAGAAGTCAATAAAGTGAGACTGGGGCACTTTGCTCTCTATTACAATATTCAAATGGCTTCAGTTAGATAACTGGAATAGTGTTTTGTGTGAAGAGCACAGTTGCTTAAGAAGGCCTTTGCTTTGTTTAATATCAAATATGAGAAAAGCAATCACATGCAAAATTTGAAGGTATCAGAATTTTTTTTGTGTAATTCTTTTATATCAGAATCATGTCTGCTTATGTTTTCATGTGGTAAGTGTGTAGAACTTGGAAAGAAAAAAATGAGAGCAGTTTCTATTTCTCATAGTTTAAACTTGATTGAATCTCAGACTCAAAATAGTACTCAAGAAATGTGATGATATCTTGGTAGAAGCACGATTGAGTTTTACTTAAAACAAAAGTAAAAACTGAACCCCTCTTATTTTTCAAATTGCTCTGTTATGTTAACCAACATCTGCTGTATCACAGTAAATGGATGTATCTGTCTCTGGGGATATACAAATTTGCTAACTTGCAAACAACTTAGCTCTGTCAACTTTTCCTCTCCCATTTCAATACAATTACTGTGCTCAATGAAACATGATACTGCTGTGAAGAACCAGACTCGTTATCTTGCTTCTCTGATTATCTAGGATTTCTCACTAGGTGATAAACAGGCATTGTGTGGCACACACTGAGAAAAAAATAATACAATATGAACACTGTAGTGAAGCAAAGTGGTGCTCAGGCTCTTGTATCCCCAGGGGTTGCCTTGAGTCTGATTCTGTTCAAAACTGAGGAAATACAAGTGTGACTGTAGAAACCATGTCTGAGATTGCAAACCATCTATGTAGACTTGCTAATACTTTGGTACTACTTCTCTTTAATTTGATTCACATACCTCTCTTTAATTCCATTTCATAGAATCATAGATACATGGAATTGTTAAGGTTGGAAAATACCTTGAAGAGCATCAAGTCCACCCATCAGCCTAGCACCACCATCCTGGTCACCGTTAAACTGTGTCCTCAAGTGCAATATCCCCACCTCCTTTCAGATAGTTCTTGATAAAGTCTCCCTGAGCCTCCTTTTCTCCAGGCTAAACTAACCCCTCAGCACTCCTCATCACACTTGTGCTACCAAACCTTCCCCAGCTCTGTTGCCATTGTCTGGACGCACTCCAGCACCTCAGTGTCTGTCTTGTACTGATGGGCCCAGAATAGGACATAGGAATTCAGATTACTTGATCACTAATTGGCCATCATTCATCTAGACACGCTACATTTACCTCAGATGTGACAATTCTTGTCAAGTTCTAAGGGTACATCTCCTCATTTTTCTCTTTAAACCAGAATTCCCTGTGAAGCTACATCTCCCATGATGAGTTGCAACTATAGTTTCCTAACTTATGTTTGTCATATATACTTCTTGCATTGTGGAGACAAAACATAGTGCCATAAAAGAGAAAGAGAGGCTGAAACTACGACTTTTACAAAGCTTTTTTAAAAGGCCATTCCTTTTTCTTTAGAGCTAAGTTTGACTTTCCCAGAAAAAATCTGCCTTGCTTGGCATTTCACAATAATTTGGCATTGGGTAAAATCCACTTTCACAAAGCCCCCAGACCAACAGAATAGAAAGAGACTAGTTGTTACATGGCAGCTCTCAGGATGCTGCTCCCTGTGGACTGTGGAGCTGGGAGCCACAGGGGCAGCAGGAGTTAGCCAGGTCCATTGCACTGCCTCAGCCAGGAGTGGCCCAGCGGAGCAGACCCAGTCCCAGACGCTGGGCACTTCCCTGGAGAAAGGGATGGCCCAGGCTGGGACAGGAAATCAGCATGAGGGTGTGCTGAGGTCTGCAATGCTGCCAGGCTGGGGTGTGGCTGTGGTGCAGCTGGAGTGGCAGCTCTGGGACAGCCCATCCCTTAGCCAGGCACCTACAGTAACTGTTTTACAGACAAAAAGGGCTCAATTGATCCCATTTCTTTCTAATGAAGCTATTTAAAAATGAGGGTGCAGAATGTGGAATTGCCTTCATTCCTCCTTCATTGGGTGCCTTTCAAGTGTGTGCTTCAATTCCTTCACCTGTAACTGGTTATAACAGTCCTTGTAGAACTATCCCTATGACAAGAGTTCATACTCCACTTTTGTTGTAAGCATTATAGAATATGTATTTAACTCCAATGTAGTCAGAAGCTTTCTGCTTGGATGTGCCATTTTAGAGCCGAAGATGTTAAACAAATGCACTATGAATAAGAAATGCAGAACCACTCAAAACCAATATTCTGTATTATATCAACATTGTGGGACACTAGACAGATATGTATATAGAACACTATGTATACTGTTCTGGCTGAATGGCTTCCATAGGACATTTTTAAACAAAAATGTTGCATTGTAGGAGTGATGTTTACACCAGGTGCAAGAATTTCTTTAATAGATGTTTCATTTACATCTATTGAAAATACTGAAATATTTACTTGGTCTTTTCAAGGGCGATAACCTTAGAATATTTAGAAGTTTTGAGTACAGTAGATCATACTTGATTTACTGATACCTCTAAACGTATTCATCTGTTTTTCTCTTGTTATCACATTAGAGTACAATCCTTGCTTCACATTTATGGTGCATGTAAAACCCTATTCTATTTATCATTCTTGACACACACCTGCTTGCACTTCCTTAGAATGAGCTGTTTTCAGCTAAAAATAGCTCTTGCTATAGATATTTTTATTTTTCAGTAAAATTTGATATTTTTATTTGGGAAATAAATCCTTGTCTTCAAGATTACTTTTTTGTAACTCACTGCAAATAATTATGATGCGCTAAACCCACAGATCCTTTGAATGTCCAGCACAAGCATCTATGGTTAAAGGTCACTTATTTTCTAGTAAGCAGAGGTCACTTGGTTCCTGCAAGTGTTATAAACACTTTGTTAGTGTTTGCTTAGAAGCATAACCTTTTCAGCATTGTGTATTTGCTTAACACTTGCGTTTGGTCTGTTTATTTCTTTTTTTCTGGAAAATTCAATGTCACTATTCATGAGCCTTTGAAAGATTAACGTTCCAGCTTTGTACTGTTCATTATGGAATGGCACAGTCACTCATCCATTAAGTCCAAACACACGGGATATCCAGGATGTCTGATGAACAGGAGCACTATGATACTTGCAAAAGTTAGGTAATACCAGAAGTAAATTTTAGTTTCGTTATGACTGGGCATATGCACACAGTTTTTGTCATATGGAAACAGGTATTTTTCTTCAGAAGCTTTCTGTCTCATTCACAGTAAAACCTAACTGATCTTCATTTAACAAGAGTATTATCTTAATTTTTCTCTTACTTTGCAGTTGAATGGATGCTCCCATGTTATTTTAGTTTATGTTATTGAAATTCTCTTCTGTGGTTGTTTTCATAGTGTATTTCTCCTTATGTCCTCAACTGTAGTCCTGGAATGTCTCATTGTTTTTCACAATATCTCAGTAAGAGGGGAGGAGAGTATTATCAGAAAAACAAAACTGAAATGTGGAAATGTTAAAATTAGAAGCTTCTACTCTTCATGAACGCATTGTTTGAGAACATGTGCTTTTATTTTTCCTACAGTTGACTCTAATACTCACCTGGCATGGATGGGGGAAGGTAGGCTCTTTGTGAAAAACAGTGTAAATACAGAAATTTTATATTCCACCATCTTGATACCAACATTGTTTACAAGCATTTTTGCTGATAAGTGTGTTCAGAAAGCTGGGAAAAAGTGGTATTCAGAGGCCAGGGTTCCAGTCCACATCTTATACAGGAGCATCCTTGGAAAGATATTTGCTTTTCTGTCCAGGTTAGATATTTGTTTTTCTGTCTAGCTTCAACTCTGCTGCTCATCTCCTTCTGGCTATCTTTGTTGTAGTCCTGTCTCACTCCTACTACAACTTGTCGTCCAGTTCCATTCCTCTCATTTAGGCAGACACAGTTTCTGCTTTCCAGTTTTTTTCATTTCAGTCTCATTTTCATCTTAGTCTTGTCATACATTTCTCAGGCAAATCCAAGTCTCTGTTCAGGGCCTAGCCCTTGACTGGTCACTACTATCTGATCTGGTTATGTCATATACTGCCTCTCCCTGAAACACCCAGCTCATTTAATCTCACTTCCAAATGCTTGTCCTGGGTTTCTCACCCAGTTTTAATGTTGATTTCTCTTGTCAGTTTGCATTCAGATGCCATTCAGTGACTATCCACCTTTGCAGTGTCAGGTCCTGCAGGATTGAGGATGTCCACAGAGCACTGAGAGGAGAGTGGGGAGCGTGTCTGCTCAGCTCTGCATTCCAACTGAGGAAATAGGAACTATGCCTTTTTATTTCACCTTGGAAGAAGTCATCTAATTCCACTCAAAGTAGAAACCATGAGAAATGAGAGGGTTTCAGTTCCCTGGCTCTATCTTTCTGTGTTCTCTCAGGCAGCAAGGTTCAACCATGCTTCTCCTGGGTCTAGTAGGGAAGGGGAGGGCAAGAAATGTCTCCTGCCTCTCATGGCTGCCAGATATGGTGTAGCAGAGGAACTGCTGCAGTAGGAGAAGCTGGAGTGGGAAGCTATTCCTGTGCACAGGTCTTAATTTCCTGGTTTGTCTCCCCTGTAGCAGCCTTTCCTGGGTGCAGCCTGTGAGGAGTGCTGAGGAATGCTCTCTGGGGGTCTGTGCAGGGGATAGGGGTCTGTGAGGAGCATGGCCATGTTGGTGACCTGAATTTTCCTGTCATAGTAGAGTCATCTACCCCAACTTGCTCTGCTGTCTGCATGCCAAGCCAGCCCCTCGGCCAGAACCCTTGCCACCCATTTGTCTCATAAGCCTGGAATGGAGGGATCATGTCAGCCAGCCAGAGAGGTGTGTGCTTTGGGCAGGAGAGGCCAGTGCTCATGCTCAACCCATTCTATGTGACCCTGGTCCATGCTCCTTCCCATCCTCTCTTCTTTCTGCTCAAACCTGCGTTGCCTCTCTGCTCACCAGAACCTTGAGCTGGTGGCAGAACCATAGCATTGGTGCCATCAAACAGAGACTGCAGATGACAGCCTTTCTGCAGATCCAGGTAAGTGGCGTCAGATTTTTTTTTTAAAATAAAATGGAAATGCTGCCTCATTTGCACTGCTGGTTTTCAAACCATGCGAGCTTCTAAATCTGTTACAATACAGAGAAGAAAACTTCAAAGTCCTAAGGGAAAGCAGAAGTCAGATAATAACTGCAGGGAAGGGGAGAACAATTCCCTGATGAGGAAATCAGAACAAATCAATAAACTGCTACTTTTATTTCTCACAATTTGGGGATGAAAGATACCAGAACTTCAAGAATTACCAGTGTAGAAGCACTTAAGAAGGGGTCTCAAAGGATAAGGAAGTTTCAAGTGTCTGCTTTTATCAATCATGCAACTTTGAGATGTTACTCAGTGTTTCTGTCACTTCCAGACCTCCCAGTCATGTGTGCATGCTTGGCTTTCTGAGTGATACAGGTCAAGGGCAAAGTGCCATGCAACAGTTTTAAATTTAGTGATTCCCAAAACACAATTGTGTTGATGAGGTAACCATCATAATGATGTGCTTTGTCATTTATAGAGTAATTCTTAAAAGATTAAAAACTTTTAAAATTTGGAAGACACAGTAAGGCATGAATGTTTGGCAAGAATTTCATAGATCCATCAGTAGGGCAACGAGACAAATTGATTCTGTTTCCAAGGGCTTTTTGTTTTGTTTTGTTTTGTTTTGTTTTTTATTTTCAAGTGCTGCTCAAATATGCCAGATTAACAACTTTTCAGAAAACTTATGTTTCAGAAACTTATGTTCTTTATTAATGAGCATATATTGAACCATTCAGGACCCACAAATATAGTACAATTTTTCTTTATTGAACTGTACTGCAGTTTAAGAAACTGCCCTCAGTTTGACAAGATTGAGGCGTTGACCTGTGAAGCATTAAATGAATAAATAAACTATTGCTAAGTTACCAAACACTGTACTTGAGTAAACAGATCCTTCCAAAAGCCATAATTCACATACAGTTTAAAAGAAGCAGTATTGCTCAAATCATGTGAGTACTTGATAATCTCAGATTCCTGTTTCAAGTTAAGTGCTGAGGTGGACAACTTTCTGAATTGCATATTTTTTGCCTATTAATGCTTTATTAAGGAATTAAGGTCTGGAAAATGGATCTGTTTGAGATCAACATATTGCCCAATACTTACATAGAGAAACAACATAAATCACAAAATACATTATTTTCTTAAAGGAGGCCTTGGCATATACAGACATCCAGCTTCTTTTGGAATGAATCACACACAGAAGTTGAACTGCTCGCTTCTATAGTGACTCATTTTAATACACTTCTTTCTTAGACCCTGCTCAAGAAACAAACAAATTTGTCAGCACAAATACGCCCCGTCTGCACTGTTTATTTCAATCACTGTTGGTTCTTATCATGTCATGTTTTGTGTGATGGGGAGACCCAGTGCCCGACAATGGACATAAAGCCATGTGTAGTGTGAATAGAATGAAACCCTGTCTCCTTTTCAATTCATGCACCAGAGTGCAAAACATTTCTTAATGTGTGAAAACTTCAAGGAAATGTTAACCTGGTTTGATAAAAGGAGCATCAGCAGCCCCGTAGAAATGAACAGAGATTGTTTTGACTACTTCAGTTGAAGAGCACTTTGGTATCTGAAGCAATCTATGTTGTGTGGTCAGATCTAATATGGTTTTTACTCCCCTTAATTGTCAGGAAAAATAGGGGAAATAATATCATTAGGCTGCTAACAAAACCTCAGGCTCATAATACTATCTGATGTTGAAATTGATAGTTTGTAGGTTGTATCTATTTGGATATTACTGTAATCCAAAGAATGAGGGACTAAGTTAGATATCCAGTCACCTTTTAAATGCTTTCTAAACCAGCCTGGTGTCTGTGAATATGCCAGTTTTTTCTTTTTTTTATTTGGTTTAAGCAGCCTGAGTAGGAGAATCTGGTTATAATAACTATTTATATTTGCCATCTTTTCCACTTCTTGATCATCTCATTTCTGGGTGTTTATTTAACAAATATGTAGGCAACATCTGGGAAGGCTATCAGTTTGCAATATTTCACCTCTAAGGTAATTTTTTCTACTAGATAGCTGACAGAAACAAGTAGAATTACTTGTAGAAGCACTTTCATGAATTTTAGAAAATCCATGAACAAGAGTATGTTTCAAGCTAAGTAAGACTCAGTATTGTTTGTATTTCTCAGATATCTTTCAATGAAATGTTGCCATACCACCTCTGTATGTAGAGCTTTACATGATGTTGCAAACTGCACTATTGTGGGATACAGAAGTTATATGTAGGAGTCATTTAATATAATTTTATGCTTATTAATATAGAAGTTTTTCTTGTGTAACATTATCACATTTACTCCTTTTTGTTCTCATTGTACGCTACCAGTTACTTATCCTTTCAGTGTTTCCCTGTGGAAAAGAATGATTTAAAATCTCTAAATCCAACTTTTCTGCCATATGAAATGACTGACCATAGGAGAGGTTGGAGTAAGAGCTGCTGAAAAAGATGGGAGGGGACAGGACTCTGGGGTCACTGATTTCTACGCCAAAGGATTACAGCACAATTATCTACTTCAAATAAGAAGCCTTGAATAACAGTTTTGGATCATTCTTACTCCACAATTGGATTGTGTCCCTTTCATTGTGCAATATGCAAATTTCTAGATAGTGACAATACCTACTAGAAATAATGTCTAGTTATGGGCCTTACATTTTGGGTAACTAGTACCATGAAATGCTCCAAAGAATTTCCAGAAAGACTTGCTCATATATTTGGGTAGTCTGATGAAAATCTGTAAAGTCTGAATTTTATTCATTCTGCTTCCAGGCTACAAGGAAGACACTTTAACTTGCAAGAGGGAAGGGGAGGAACACCGATATAAGAATTAACGTCTACAATTGAAATATATACTCAGAGTGGGTTTTTATGTAGGATTGAAGTTGGACCTTCCTATATATTTCTTGCCAGCTCAACAACTTAACTTAGTAATACTTGGCACAGCTAAGAACTATCTTAAATTAAATTGCAGTTATGAGTTTGTGGGAGGTATCAAAGATCAAATAACCCAGAGAATGAAGTCCATTCTCTTTTTCCAAGATGGTATTTTTCCATATTATGATGTAGGTATATTTTCAGGCCAATACAGAGAGCAGGCCAAATAAAGCTCCCTGTAAAGATACTGCTTGTATATGTTAACATTATCAGCACATAAGGGTGAAATATTGAAGGGAAAGTGCTATCAAAGCATATGCACCTGAGTGTCCCA
>WAAG01092297.1:0-18837 GCA_013390105.1 Tichodroma muraria
ACTTGTATCTGTTACACTGGAAGACTACTGAGATACCATAATATGTGTTCCCACATTTTAGTATTCAGAATCCAGCTACAAACAGTGCTAGTTAACAGTACCAACAGAAGAATGTAAGAAAGGGGGGGAGAGGGGGAAGCAGACCTAGGTACTTTCCTCTTTTTTTTTTCTTTTTGTCCATAAAGTTGCAGGCGGTCAGTGCTTGTGAATCATCCTCCCGCAAAAAAATTTAAGATTGGACTACATGTTAAGGGAACAGTAACCCTNCCGCAAAAAAATTTAAGATTGGACTACATGTTAAGGTAACAGTAACACTACTAAGTGTGGTTACCTACTAAACTGTCAAGAAGCTAGAGTCCAGAATGACAAATTTAGACTAAAGAAATAGTGGTTTAACATTTAATCTTTAAATAGAATTATTACATAGTTGCATACTATTATTTCTGACTGAAAAAAAACCTCATGATTTAAAAAAAGGCTCTTGAAAAGAGTCACCAGAGTGTATTAGCCAGTAAAACTCCTTTACCCATAAACACAAAACTTTAATTGTTACAATCATGAATGCTCCAATACTTGAACTCTATATTTATACATACATATGCACTTATATTTAAACACACACTCACTGCATGTTAGAATTGGCATTTTGTTTAAGTATGAAATACTGAAGTTGTATAAAATTTCTAAACTTAGCTTATAATTTTATCTGGTCCAGTCTAATTCCAATTGAAAACAATGAGGAAAAAAACACCACATCAAAACACTTCCCCAAAAATCCTTTCTCAGTCTCCCTGCAAAAGATAGCACATTAAAACTATCTTTATACACAATAAACAGCACCTTATTTATTTCTGCTAGAGAAATATTTATCAGTAAAGCTGCCAAGAATGGTTTGATGCATGCCAGCATCTTTAGAGCACAAACGCAATGCATTTTTTGTTTCTAAAGAACATTACTTGGAAAACAGCAAAACTCAGCACAGTTTCTGGAAAAATGTTACAGTGATGCTATAATTAAAAATCCCCAAGGTAGACATACTTAATTAGAATACTGGTCTGCAAACATTTAATTCCATTTCTATCCTCCCTGCAAAAAGAATTTCTTATCCTTACCTCCAAGGATCTATTTCAGACACTATCAATCCTCCTAACCGCACAAGCTGTGTCCCCAATATCTTCACATGGCCAAAAGCCAAAAGAAATACACTATTTACCTGAGAAAAGTGAAGGGAAATAGAATAGTGGGAGCAGCTCAGAAGCAGGAGATGACAACAGTTCTGTACAAGCCGCACCACTCTGCTGGAAAGTGGAACTGAGCCGCTGCGGGGAGGGAGAACAGCGTCCCAGGGACAACCAGTTAATGCCAGCCTCAAATGCCAGAGCTGAGGATCACCTAACATAATAGCACAACACGACTGCTCGCCACATGACACTCAGAGACCCTCCACCAGAACACTCAGAAGCCAAAGAATATTCAGAAGAACAAACTGGCCATGCTTCTGTATTTCCTATCTGGCCTAGTTCCACATCTGTTCTCATGAGCTCGTCTCCAGTTCTTACTTCCTACATTACATTTCATTCCAGACTGATCACTTCTCTTTTTCGTTTCAACTATCAGCTTTGCATCTCCATTTCTTTTTATCCATTGCAATCAATTTTTCCCAGTAAGTATATGAATGTAGTCTCCTTCAAAGCATTTTTAGTGGCCTTTCCACACCAATCACCAGGCAAACACCAGCAGAATTCCTACCAAATGGTATTTTAAGTTTTCTGATATGTTCTGCAGCACAACTCCTTAGGACAGACACCAATTGGTATTGACATACAAGATGCACTAAAGTATTACTCAAACTAAGGAATGAAAATATCCAGCATATTGCTTTATATACACGTTTTAAGATACTTTCAAATTGAACATTTTTTCCTAGAACAGGATATATCAATAGCTGAGTATCAACTGTTTTCAAATATTATAGACTCAGAACACAGATCTCGGTTATAAATCTTTTCTGATCAAAATTTATGATCACTGCAAAATAGCTCTACTGAGCTACAAAATAGCTCTCCCTGATGCTATTTCAAACAGTGAACATATTAATAGTTTTCTTCTTTCTTAGAAAGCCTCATAATCTTAACAAAAAATTACAAGTTAACACAAAGAACTTGCTAATGTGCATAAGTGTGTTGCTAGAAAGTTTACTGGAAGGTATTTCTAAAGTAGCTCAAAACCACGCAGTTATGGAGAGTGGCAGATGTAAACAGATAAACCTGCCAGAACTACTTGATAGTGCTGACAAGCAGAACTTACTGTGTCAACATATTGCCCAATTTAGGGGTGGGGGGAAGAAGAAAAAAGACAACCAGAACCTTGGCAGCAAATATTAAACTCTTAGGGCTAATATGAATTTCATTTTTATCAGTGTAACTAAACAGTTGCCTCCTACCAAATGTATGGTTTCAAGATGTCTTTGGCATTTCGTTAAGTACAGCAGCAATCAACAGTAACCCAGATTACAATTTTTAATAAGCAAAATTCAGCAGCTTGTACAAGAAAAAAAGGAGCCTAATAGGAAAAAAAATTACAAGTGTTCTGAGTCTCTGAAATCAGACTGTTACACCAGCTGGTGCTGAGAATAGCCTAAGCATTTGCTTTCATTTGAACATGAAAATTCCAGGTTAAATTCACAGAGAAGAAAACAAGTTTCCAAATCTACATATTGGCTAATACTTCAGTTTTTTTGAAATCTTCATTTCAAAATTAAAAAAACTTTTCTTTAAAAGCGGTTATTTTTTTCCTCGTGATGAGTAAATATCTGCAAGTTTAATTTCTGACAATTTACAGTCACGATAATAAAGTTCTGCATTCATTAAAGATGTATCTCACTAACCAAACCACAGAAATAAGACCATTTACTGTTGTTTTCACTACTAATTCAAACATACCAAAATTTGTAATGTCTTACATGTAGACAATTAAGAATACTTGTAAATTGAAACACATTTCCCACTCCTAAAAAATGACTGGGAGCTATTAGCTTTTGTGGTGCTGTGCTCTGTGCAACACAGTATTTACACCAGGCATACTGTGTCTAAAGTGTAATCTTCCTCCAGCTTTCAGTGCTTCAGAGACATTAACCAGCAGCTCACCAGAAGCCACTCCACCTTCATTTAGCACAGCCAATAAAAAAATCGCAACTCTCCCTTTAAACAGAATGAAGCAGCAAAATGAAATTTCAGGGCTGACTATAAGATGTCCTCTTTGAATAGGACTGGAAAGTGCATGTATTTTACTTCAACAGTCTCCTAAAATAATGGGGGTGGGGGGGCATTTGTTTGATTTCTTTTTTTACTGTGTTTCTAAAACAAGTGTCACTCTAAATGCTATTCTTACTAAATTGGTAAGTTAAAGATGTTTGAGAGGTCATACTTTCTTAAGAAAACAACTATACCTAAAGAGCAAGCATACAGGAATGATTTAACTGTATTTCAAAGCAGAAAATTTTGACTTGTCTGACACCAAAACAGCTAACCTAGAAAAAGTCTGAGATTCATTTCACCTAGTATAGATATAACTGCAAGTGCAAGCTCTGCTTTTTTTCCAACTTAAAATGGATTTCACACCATGACAGGTTTCATTCTGCATTAAAATTGCAAATCTTCCATTTGGCCCAGTTTCAGCTGCAATTGATCTGCTTTGTCGTCATAGATTTTAAAAAAAAAAACAGTGAAGGGCACTGCAGCTTTAAATATTTCAGAGCTATGTAGCTAGTAAGTAGACTCCATTGCAATATGGCTCTGAAGGTCGTGTCCTATTGTCTCTTTTCTCTGCAAATATTCTGAACAGCATAAAACGGTTTATTTTATACAATACCTCCCTGCCATTTCTAAATCATGTCAATTGTATTAGACATTTCCTTACTGGAAAGGACAGATACGCCACTCTTTCCATACACACCCACGCTGCTTCGAGATGTATTCAAAACGTCCACTGTGAATATAACAGCAGGGTGTACGTATTAGATGTACACAGCTTTTCATATGGATGCCTTATGTGAACAGACTCCCCGTTAAATCCCACCACAACATAAGGACAATTAGTTATTGCAATGGTGATAAAATAATCAACTGAATTGAATTTTCAGGTCAAGAAGCATCTTTGGTTAAAATTAACAGCCCAGTTAGAAAACTGAAGCCAGCAATTTCAACATCTCAGCTTTCTCACATATGGGAAAAAATTCTAACACGGCACCAAGGGAACATAGTCTACTGAACCCATTTTTTTATGAAGGCTACTACCTTTCAGATGCTAAAAAAAAAGAGAAAAAAAACAACAACAACCCCCCCCCATATGCTACATTTAAAAATAAGTTACAAGAAAAATAAGATTTTAAACCTTAAGCTAGAACTGGAAATCTTTGTGTATGCACTCCCTAGGTTCAACCTCACTTCTTCCATGTAAGATGACCATTTGATGAAAATACGATTTATGGAGATGCCACTCAGATAGAACAGTAACATTAAACACAGCCCTATAAAACAGACAAATTTGTGACAGCTGTCATCATGCAGAAGGTGTGTGTAGTCATTTACCTGAAAAGGCAACAGATTGTTGCCATTGTCCGTCCTGAACGCGTTGTCTTCCATCCAGGATTTGGGGGTTAAGGGTGCAGCCCGTGGGAACTTCGGAGGAGCAATGACATTGCTAGAGAAGGGTTTTTTAAGGGGTGAAATGGGATTGAGGGGGGAGGGCACACCGACTCCCACTCCCACGCCAACCCCCACTCCAACTGCCCTTCGAGGGTCCCTACCAGCCTGCAGCCCACCCCAAGGGTTGGAAGGTGTACTCCAAGCCGCGTTTTGATGGTTATTCCAGCTGGAGGAGGAAGAAGAAGAGGCAGAGGAGGAAGACGGTTTGCTGGTCATGATGGGCTGATGGCTGTAAGCAGCATTTCTCTGGGCGAAAGGTGCCTGATTGGGACTCACAGGTGACCTCCGCTGCTGCTGCTGCTGCTGAGCTTGCTGCTGCTGCTGCTGATGTTGGTGGTGTTGAGTCTGAGCTAGGCCAATCTGAGGTGAGAAAGTGCCACCAAATACAGGGTTGACATGGTGTGGAAAATTCTGGAAAAGCATTGTCCCATTGACTGGAGTAATCCCTTGGAAAAAGCTATCATCCACCGTGTTTGTGGTCCCTGTAGACCAGGTGCTGCCAAACGAGGGAGACAAGGAGGTGCCGGCTGCAGGTTCTTGTTGAGGCTGGTGAAAGCTCAAGCCAGGCAAAATGGGAGACTCCATCTGCATCTTCTCCTTGCTATTTTGGGAAGGAGCCGATGTGCCGATACTAGTCACTGAACTGCTGTCTTCTGGTTTGGGTGTCTCCGACGAGATGGGTGTAGAGGGGGCTTCTGCTGAGTTTGGATCTTGCTGCTGCTGCTGCTGCCGCTGCTGCTGGGGCTGGGCTTTGCTTTTGTCCATCAGTAAATCATCCTGCATGGTTTGCGCAGCTGAAACAGTAGGGGAAAAAACCACAAAGACAGATTATTAACATTGTCATTCATACCACAAGCCGGTCCGTTTTAATCATTTGCCAGCCAAAAATCTCGTCCTATTGCCAGTACTATGCTACAGCATATTGCAAGGCAAACCCGTAATCTTCCCCCTCCCCCATTTAGGAATATGTAACCTTTGATCGTGCTAGACTGCCTTTAAAATATTTTTTAAGATGCTTCACCCTTTTTGATGCCTTGTTTCCCTTCAGTCTAAATGAGAGATGTACTTATAGGGCAGAGATATACAGCAATTTCGCCACGTCTCTTTTCTCTTACACCGGAACTCAGAGCTCTCACCCTGCAATGAGAAACTGATTCTGGTTCCTGTTTTTCCAAGCACCCTCCTCCTCCACCTCCTCCCCCTGGTTATTTGCATACGTCAATAAATACTGCTGCGTCCTTCAGCAAGGTTAAAAAGACACCAGTCTTCGCTCTTCTCCACCCCCTTTTCTATTAGGGGACCTTTAAAGGAGCCGGGTACCGATTTTCCTTAATTAACAAGCAAGCTGGCAGTGATTGAGGTTTGCCGGAGCGAAAGCGCTCAGGGGCGCCCGCGCTGACACGGGAGCGGCTCCTGGCTGCACAATCGCTTCCTGCCCGCTGCCCGCGCCCAGCCCGCGCCGCGCCGCGCCGGCTGCGGGCAGCGCGGGCGATGGCACAGCCGGGAAGGGGGGCCGGGGGGCGGAGACGCTTCGTGTACAAAGCCACCGACGGGTGCTACATTTGCCTTCGGTGACCTTACGATCTCTCCGCGTAAAACGCTATCTTACATCAAAGCAGTCCTTTACCTGAAGGTATAGCTACCTACCCGCTCTATTTACGTACGTGCCCGCTCTATTTACACACATACATACGGAATCATCGGTGATTTGTCCATTAGAAAAACATAAGGTCAAAATCAGCAGACCAGGGAGGTATTATTAGACTATGATCTTTCCGATGCTTTCAAATGAAATATAAAACCAGGGAAAATCAAAATATTTACAATACAGTCATGCTACATGTTAAAAATCATCTTTATATGCACAAGACAAAGACTAGTGATGCAAATTATTTGCTAAATCAATACATAAGTTTAAACTTTAGAAAGGAAATGTATGTGGAATGGTTGAGGCTTATATCTGCTAGAAAAGGTGCTCCATATGAAACAGGGCAGATCATGTAATTTTATGATTATTTTGAGACCCAATAGTACTAATACAGTACAGACATCAATGAACAGCAATTGTATGAAATCACAACAGGAACCTCCACATTTTGCAGGCTTTTAGTCAATTGAGATCATTCTAAATCTCAAAAGTATTTTAAATGAATCCCAAATCACTTACTTTAATTGAGTAACTATGTCAAAGATGGCCATCGGTGAATACCTAACTGCATTGCTGTTGAGTTAATCATACGACATTTACATGCCTAAGACTGCATTTTTTTAGGATTGTTTTTGTAATGAAAGCCAAATCAATTAACTGTTTGAGAAAGGTGGCAAAGTGTGAATCTGACAACACTGTCCTTTCTGATGGTCCAGGGGTATCATACATTTTTTGTTCTTTCCTTTAAATATCTTCTGAGGCATGCACACACATTAAAAATGAATGTCAGGAGAGGTTTCTGGTATCTATTAAGTTACTGCTTATGCTGCCCCTGATTTTACCAGTTCAATATGTAAAGTGAGCAGCAAGGCTTCCTGAGCAGACCATGCTGTGAGACAACACTAAGCTCCTAAGGACAGGGTAAACCATTGCATCTCTTCCAGGCAGCGCTGCTGCTGCTGCGCGTGCAGAAAACCTTGCAAGGCATTTTAAAGCGATACTGCAGTAAACCACAATATACCAAGCTCTGTCTGTGTAACTTTCCATTAGCTTCACTTCTACCCACATCACTATTACTCCTAAGGCTACATAAAACTACTGATGACACCACACCAGAGGGAGAAAAGGATTATGTGTATTCCTCTCCCCTGGGTCTGAGCTATCAGTATAAAAATGAATTTAGAGAGAAACACATAGCAGCTGAAATGTTAAAATTCTGTCGTCAATAAAGTTATATTTAAATTAGTTAATCACCAGGTTATCTATAGTGGCTAATACAGCACTTGCTTCAAATATGTACCTTGACTTAGCTAGCTGGTTTTGAACTTTATCCTAAGGACTGTGATTCATATTCCCTTCCATATTGCTTCTTAAAAGGGAAAATCACTGCACAGTTCAACCCTCTTGTCAAGGTCAAGACCTTCCTTTAATGAATGAAGCCAGTGCAAATGAAAAAAAACTGGTTAATAAATGACTTTGAAAGACAGGCCAGCCAATGTATAATGTTGGACTAGTATGCAGTACTCTTGATTATTTGCTGGTGTAAGTATTTGTACAAATTTACAATCCAGTACAGGAAATCTATATCCCCATAGCAATACCAGCTCCATTTGCATGCAGAAACCCACGCAGCCAACACAGAAATGTTTAAGGAACAGTTACCTTTGGATTTTCTGTATTTAAAGATCAACAAAAGGACAGTATATTTATTTTCTTCTTTCAGGTTTGGTATATGACAAATAGTCGACCAGTCTGGCAAGAGCACTTTGACAACTGGAAGCTTTCAGCGCATGCTCTCCCAAGGAATCATGGGGTTTGAAGTCTTACCTCCAGACAGCATTTAATGCTGCTTCCTAAAAGGAAGAGTGCTCGAAAGGAAAAAAAAAAAAATGTGCACAGTCCCTCTTCCCAGGGAAAACTGCTGCAATCTGAATCATCAGCTCTGAGAAAATATCTGTCAGATGAAGCTGAAAGTGACTAACTAAATATGAGCTTTTAAACAGTTTGATTTAGAAGCCCAGATCAAATAGCCACCTATTCAGAACAAGTGCTAGACAGAGAAATAGTTCCAGTATTTCCAAACTTCCCTTACAAACTCATAGCATAAGAAATTAATTATAAGCTCAAACTAGCTATAAAATTCACAGCTATTACAAAGGAAATCACATCACATTGCTTAGCTGAAGAATATATTAATCACCTGTCATAATGTAATTTCTAAATATATTCTGAAACTCAAACACAAATAGGTCAAGTATGAAAATTTAAAAACAAATCAAAATCAGTACATAGGTGAAAAGTTGTACTATTTGAATAGTTTCCAATTTTCAAGTTACAACTTTTTCATTACTGAGTTGTTACTACACTGAAAATTCTACCAAAAAAAAATAAGCTGCTCAGAAGAAAATCAAGGTGTGAATGTTACTATTTAACATTCCATCAATTCTGTACATGGTGGTGCCACACTTCACCTCCCTCCCTTTCACTACCCACCATCTACACATCTCCAGCCTCCACATCAATACACAGCCTGACAGGAGTTCCTCTCATAAGATATTAATATTGTGATCATTAATGTAGATTGGCTAAAGTTTTCAGAATTTTATTCACTGGCACTTTTTGCACTAGTCCATTAATTGTTCTGCATATTTATTCTGGGTAATTCATAATACTAATTATTCAGACTAAACAGTAATGCTCATAAGGAAATACACAGCTGAAATCAGAAGTGTGAAAATAACAGTGTTTAACAAAAGTGCAGGCTGGTTTTCCAAGGATGAAATATGCATAGCTTTGTGCATGAAAGAGAGATGACTCAAGCTGAGAAAGATAAATTAGAGCAGTTGAAAGTGAGTTGTTCTAACACTTATGTCTCTGCTTTCTGCACTCTGTTTATGTTGGACTGTATGGTCTGCCTGACCTAAATCAACACTGTAATTAAGAGTTTCTCAACACTTGCTCTAACCTGTTTGTGCTACTCTGAATCATTAAAGGCGGCAAAGCTGCTTTCTTACAGCAATTGAAAATACTTAATTCTATGAACTATCCCATCTCTCACAGGGCTGGCTCTAGGCATTCTACGCCCCTCCTTTATGTCCCTATTTACTTGTGGGTTATTGATTTTCAGATGATTTGAGGATTCACATGCAAGGGACCACACTGTTTCTGTCGGTTCTTCCCAGGAGACAGTTTCACTTGATAGATCAATCATTAGGATAAGGAAAAACACTCCAAAACCAAAGAAAATCAAGATGTAAAGACAGTTTTGGATCAACTAGCCACTAGAAGAAAACAATTGTCTTCGTTTCTAGCAACCAACTCCCTCGTAACTGGAAGTTGAAAGATAGTAACGACAGCTGAATCAGAACACAAGAGCTTATTTCAATCTGGTACATGAATTATTGACCTGGGCCAGTTCCAAAGAAACAAATGTAAGAAAGGCCCAAATAAGCCAAGCTAATTCAATTAACATTGTATAAAGTATATTTTTATTTTAAGCAATTCATTATGAAGCAATTTAAGCCTCTTTAAGCCTCCTGTGACTAACAAACCATGCTAGTCTTTTTGACAGAAAGTGACTATTCCAACTAGTTTGAAGGTTAAAATGAAGTGTTATGGTACTGGAAAAACCCCAAGTTTTATTGTAGAAACACGTTTTTCAACTTAAGATTAGTTTCACTTTAGACTAATTGAGGTATACTTTTAAAAAATGGAACCAAGTAGATGAAAAATGTCTAACTGATCTTGTAATTTAATTTTACATATTGCTATCATAGCAGTTAAACATTTAGATTTGCCAAAATAGAATACTCCCATATTGCCAGGTTACTTAGTTTTGTTGTAAACAGTGAATAATTTCCACAGTTTTAATACTGCCAGGTCAGAAGAACTGTATTAAGGTATAGCTCCTTCAGTATTTGTCCTCTTTTCCAGACCTCACTAAAATAGTCATATGTACAAATATATTTAATCTACCTCCATGCCATTCTTTCACTAATTGCTTGTCAACTTCTTTATTAAGCTTAAATCTGTATAAATTTGTTGTCAAACCATTTAGTATTTTTAAAGGTTGATATTTTGCAGTAAATCCAATAGACAATTTTAGGGCTCAATTTTAAGCCCTAAATAGCTTGTATTGCTTTTGGTGATTTTCATTAAGTTCTGTACTTGCGCAGTTTTACTTAATTTACTTAAAATGGCTGCTACCTCCAGTCAGTGTCCGGGAGCTGAGCTCTGGCAAAGCTCCAGGAAGAGCAGCCACTTTCCCTCACTCTGCACTGGCCAAACAGATCCTGCTCCCAGGAGAGTTCTCTCGGCTCAAACGTAGCCACTCACTGCCAGGTGCAGGTAAGAGAGGACAGTGAGGCAGAGTGCGGTGAACATCAGAGAAATGGAACGAAGAAACAAGGAAGGATCTATTAAGGAATGACATAGGAAGCAACAGTTAAAAAATGGGGAAAAAAATGCAAGAGGCAATCTGAGACCTACAGTGGAAATTGCAAATGCAAAGAAGGAAGCATAAAGAGCAAAAAGCAGAAAGAAAATTAAGAGAAAAGGGGGATGAAGGAGAGTGGAGGAGGAGATTGTAGGGGAGAATAAAGCAACCATTTGAATAGAGCAGCTGCACATCCAGCCTTGTTAAGGAGAATACAGAAGGATAAAATGACAACTCTTGCTCTGTCTGGGATTAAGGAAGTGGTTTTTTACAAACTTAAAACCAGTTGGTTATATATGTATTTTAGGATCACACTTTGATTCTGGAAAGAGCAGACAAAGAACATAAACCCTAAGCTGTCCAACAGTTTCCACAAATCGGTTCTTGGATTTCAGAATCTTTAAGCTATTTATGGGATGGTAAGGGGTCTGCCATTATAGAATGCTTTGGGTTGTAAGAGACCTTTAAAGCTCCTCCAGTCCAACCTCCCTGCAATCAGTAGGGACATCTTCAACCAGATCAGGTTGCTTAACCTGACCTTAAATGTTTCCAGGGACAAGGGATCCACCCTCTCTCTGGATGACCTATGCCAGTGCTTTACCACTTTCATCGTAAAAGATTTGTTCCTTATGTTCAATCTAAAGCTATCATCTTTTAGTTTAAAACCACTAAAGCTTGTCCAATTATGCTTTCATATATCCTATTATATTTTTATTTTTCATGAGTGGAAAAAAATTAGAATTTTTTAAAAAAAAAAGATGTCCAAACCTACTGAGTGTTCACTATTTGACCTGATACTCAAGTTTTGTCCAGTCCAGTCTCATCATACCTTCCTGTGCCAGCAGTAGAGCAAATCAGCCACCTTTGTCACAGACAGCTCCTTAGCCTCAAATGGTAGCCTGGGTTCTGGTTCCATTTCTACAGGTAAATATTCTTCACAGCTATTATCAGCCACTATGACCTTTATCACAAATGGCAGGCAACCAGCATACCCTTTCAACTCCAAAGCAAAACCACAGAAACTGCACAAACCACATACTCCTAGAAATAAAACTCCCTACTTCCATTTGTAACACTTGATAATAAATATAAAAAAAACCTAAGTTAGGCTAGCCTAGCTCTGGCCAATAGACAATGAGCTTAGTCCAGGCCAAGAATAGGAACCAGAAACGGTTGATATCCAATATTGCTCCTACATGCTGTAGACAGCTGTAACGGGGACAGTGCGTATCAGGATCTCTTCCAGGAGGTCATGCCCATGTGGTTCACTCAGGCCACTGTACATCCAACTGCTCCTCAGCAGTGGTAGCAACACTGAATTTTATGGTCCCAAGAATAAGTACAAAATCATTTTTCTGGGACAGGATGTCGATGCCTTCTTCCTATCTGTTTCTATACCTCCTATTAGTAACATTTACATCTCTGTAAATACTTCAGCATTCCTCTTCATGATATTTGTAGCAATTAGAAAATAAACAACACTCTTAGTATAATGCACATAATACTGCTTACAAGTCCAAGTCCAGGTGTTTTACACACATTTTGACAACACTTTTCTTTCCCCAAAGACTCTCAAAACCAGACTGATTTGTCCCCAGCTAAGGCAGCACAGTCAAAGAATCCAGAATATTCCCTAAACTCACCTTCCTATTCCACCTGATGTCTGTTGTCACGTACATGCAAAAGCTTGATCTCAGCCAAGAACAGCTGCAGGTTGATGCAGCTGCACAGCTGCACCCCGGGCTTGGCCCTGAAAATTACAACCTTGAACAGCAACTGCAGTGTAATTTACACAAGGTACAGGAACTAGTTTCATATAGAAAAAAGTAATATAAGAGCTATTCTTTAAAAATATAATCTGAAAAGGAAAATTAAAAGTTCATTTTTACTAACTAATCTTTTCAAGAATCTGTCATGTTACAAAAGCCTCTGAAAAACAGGAGAGCTTCGGGAGCATGACGCGAAGGCAGGAGACAGTGGAGATAATCGGAAAGGCAACTTCTTTCCAGATACTATCCACCTCTTTGCTCTATAAAGGCTCTTCAGCTTCTAAATTTCCAGTTTTTCAGACTGTGATGCTCTCAGTTGACTTCTGAACATACAGTAAATTTTAAAAGCACCTTAGAAGGATTTTTTCCCATTTGGAAGCACACCAACAAACCCAAAAGAGAGAGCTGCCATTACCACCGCCCGTGCCATCCCTCTCCCCACTTGCACACACAAGCCAGTGGTCACCGGGCCTCCATCGACAGCAAGTGCCACTTACAAGGGCGCTTGTCCTTGTCATCGACAACACCGCCACTGAAACGGATTAATTTCCCTTCCGCCGTTCCAGCCACCGCCCTTCTGGGCAGCCCGGTCGGGGCTGGCACCTGGCAGGGTCCCCTCCGCCCTGAGGGCAGGTCGCGGGGCCCGGCGGACAAGCAGAGGCGGGGGCCGCCTGCACCTGTTCGGCAGGGAGGGAAGGGGGGATGCTCCTGCCCGAGGGGGTCCCCGCGGGAGTGGGGAGGGGGCAGAGCAGCCGGTTCAGCCTCTCCCTCCTTCCTTCCCTCCCTCCACCCGTGAGAGGTCGCGCCGGCGGCGGGGGGCGGCCGGAGGGGCGGCAGCCGCCGGGCGCGAACCTTCCCCCCGCAGACCCCGCTCGGCCACCCCGCCGCGCTCCCGTACCTGCCCCGCGCGCGGAGCCNNNNTTGCCGCCTTTCCCGTTCGCTCCCGTTTCTCCGCCACCGCACGAGTGACGCCTTTGTCAGGCTCCGGGCCCTCGGCTGGGCCCGCTCCTCCGCCCGGGGCCATGGCCGAGCAGACGGGCTTGGCGCCGCCGCAGACCATGGACAGGTACGGGGAGGGAACCTTCGGGCCGGGCCTGTGAGCCCCCCGCGGCGGGTTTGGGGCCGGTGTCGCGGGTCCGGTTTCATTTTTTGCCTTCTAAAATCCTTGGTGGTCTGGCAGAAGTTGTGCGAGCGCTGTCGTAAAGCAGCGCAAGGTGCCGCGGGCAGCTGAGGGGCGAGGAGCGCTCGCCCGCCGGAGGCGTGAGTGTGTGCCTGAGCCGGGACGGGCGCTGGGGCAGCTGGGGGGCTGCAGGAGCCTGGCCCTGTCCCTCGGTCTAGGAGAGCCTCTGGGTAGGGAACGCACTGACGTGCACGAAAGTGAGGGACCAAAAGATGACCTAAGCTTAGCCGGCCTCGGGTGTTTTGTTGCTGGTTTTATGATCTGAAGAAAGCCTATAATTGCTTTGTGGAGCGTTCTTAAGAATTGCAGCCTTAGAAGTATTATGACTTAAGCATCTTTCCTCATCTATGATTACTAACTTGTAAATTCTATTTATTATATTTGTTTTCTCTTTATGTTTTTGTTTGAATATGTAGCACTTTCACCCTGTTACACTGAGCACTAAAGATACTTTAAGTGTAATTTTGACTCATCCAGGAAGCCCTTGCAACCTGTTCCTACAAACAATAAATCCCATTCACAGCCTGTTGTTGCAGGAATTGTAATAGCCTGGTATCTCAGAAGGTGGAGATCCGGAAGCAGTCAGGCTTCGGTTGATGAACCTGTCAAGTTTTCATCATAAGGAATCAAAAAGGGCCCTGGTGGTTTTCTCCTTTCCAGTTCGCCTCTAAGGACAGAGTATTTGATGAAATACAGCCTGTCATCTGGCAGGTGATGGAAATACAAACTATGGGAGACAGGGGTAGAACTTGTGCAGCCTGGAAGGTGAGAATGAGAAGTTTCAGTTTGATATAGAAAGAAGATAAAACTGATTTGGGGAGGGAAAGTTTGTGTTCTAGAAAAACTGAAGAAGTAAGAGATGACAAAAGGATGATTTATAAGAGTATTGCTGAATCAACTCCTCTTAAACTAAAAAAAAAACAAACAAACAAAACCAAAATCTGGATGGATGCCCTGATGCCCATGGCTATTGTATCACACTCTGAAGTTCTAGTTCACCTTGTTGGGAAATGGCTGTGAGGTGGCGTTTATAATCTTTGTTTTGACCAACTGTTAAATTAAACAGTTAATTTAAAAAACAAAAAAAAAAGGGAAATTAGTTACCTGGTTGCCAAACCAGTTTACTGTTCTTCAGTTGTACCTGTAATAGAGATGTCAGTTTTGATGTACATTTAATATTCTTGTATCCTTTCAAGTTAGGGAAATTATAATTTGCATCTCTGGCTCTTTTCAAAGACTTTTCTGGAGTAGCTTGATATATAAAAGAATTGGACAGAATCTCTGATTTTCTAAATAACAAGGACAGCAGGGAAAGAATTTGAAGTACCTAAGTAGCATAAAAGGAGGTATGAAGAGTGGCTGTAGCTTTCATATTAGAATTCCTTGGGCTTATTATAGGAAACCTTAGAAACAGGAGTGTGACATATGGTGAATGTAGTAGTAAGAAGGAACCAAGTATTTAGGATTTTAATTTAATTCAGAGTGTAGCACATCAGTAGAAGGATTTTGGATTAACCAAGACCTCAAAATGCTGTCGGTGTAAATAATATTTCTGGTTTATATTAGGTTTATGGAGGAGGGTTGCATTTGAGCAGATTTTTATGCATCTGATGTTTCTGAAGGTTGTACATAACTATTGTCATGTTGTTTGTAGTGGTGATCAAGGTAAACCTTCAGTATTTCATCTTAAGGGACATACCCCATGGTTAAATTATCTGTGGGGATTCTGAGGAAGAGAAGTTCTTCTTCTGTCCTGTTATCTTTTTTGCCCATGACAGATACTTGTTTTCCTCAGTGAGAAAAAAAACAGATATGCAAAATCTTAAGAGTAATTGCTAATGATTATAGCTTAACACAAAGTACATATTTTTAAATAAAATACAGCTCTTTTAGTGAAGTATGCAGAAAACAGCTTTCCAGTGAAGACGACTTATTTGGATTCTAATATTTAAGGAGGGGAAAAGGAAGGATGTTTCTGTTTCCAGTGCCTAGATCACCACTGAGAATGGTGACATGCTGTTGTATCAGGAATTAGGTGCTGTAGATCTGAATGCATGCACTTCTTTGTAAACAAGGGTCAGAGCTCTCAGAGCAAGTTCTTTAATTCTCTGTTTGTGAGAAGGAACAGTTAGATTCTTCTCTTGACTCTTAGATTCTATACCTGTATGATGACAGGTTTTTTTCCATAATAAAGTTGGATTTCTCCAGTGCAAGATGACTTGAGAGCATCACCACATTGTTGCCTGGGATTCATCTTTCTTTGATGTATTTTGTGCTCCATCCTTTATTTGCCTGCATAATTTCAGTCTAGAAGCAGCCCATGGATTTACAATGGAGAAGGTAAAGCTGTTAAGATGTAAGGAGTTAGTAACTCACAGTTTCTAGCTAAGGATTTTATATTTACCTGAAGGATTGACTGTAGCATAAATACAAGAAGCATGACTGTGAAGTGGCACTACATTGTGGATTGTCTCATCTGCAGCATTTAGGAAACTAATCCATATGATTGGCATCATCATTTCTAGCCTCAAAATTGGAATTTCCATCCCTCTTGTAATTTTTTTCTTCTCTTTCATGTTCAAATAAAAGTTCCAGGTAATAATTCTTAAAATACTGTCCTTTTCTGCAAGCAGAAATCTTTTCAATCTATGGTAAAAAGCCATATTTTTGAACTAATGTGTACACTTGGAAGCAGGGATTAGTAATCTGGCTAAATGATGAGATTTTATTATTATTTCATTATTTTTAGTGCCTTTGTGTTAGTTTAATGCATAAATTACAGAATTATAGTGATTCATTAAAACTTGAAATTATGTGGAAATGGGTTTTTTATGTTCTGTTAATGTGAGCTGTAATGCTAAAATGTACTCATATTTTTAAGCTTTATTCTCTTGAATTACATGTCGATTGCTGTTGCAATTGGTTAAGCCAAGGCTTTAGAACGCGGGGGTTCTGTTTTTCAAAGCATGTCCTGTGGTAGTGACTTGTGGTATTTCATATACTATCTAAATTAAAGATTCCTGCTTCCTTCTTTCCCTATATTTGCACCTCATCAGAACATGGTCACCATTGCTTTCTGTTATTTCAGTCATCAAAGGTGTTAGTCAACTTTTGATGGATAATCTGTTGAAGGCTTGTGCAAGTACATGCTGAAGAATCAACATAGAGGTAATTTTAGCATGGCTTAGTTTTTGAATTAACATTCTTAATTTTCTGACTGGATGGTATTTGCTCAGTTGTGGTCAATATCCTTGACGAAAACTAGAGCAACATGATGTGACTTTTAAGTCTCTACCCTTGCCATTCCCTGTTGAAAGGAGACGAGAACTGAAATTGCAGGTAGACTTTAAAAGAAATTAAACAATAAATTGTAGTTTGCTTAAGAAATTAATTCTTACTATAAAGAGAGGCGTACTGTTGCAATTAAATTTTCTCTTTGCCAGATCATTGATTTATTGGAAAAATGCTTGCAATTGTAGTTCAAAAATTGCAAAATAGTGTTGGATGTTCTGTTTCAGTTTTTTGAACTGTCATCTGATTCCAAGTAATTTCCTTTTTTTTTCCCCAAGAAAAAAGAATATGCAATGGCTTTGTACATAATTTTCAGTTTCTTTTTCCATTCTGGTCACCATTTGTGGTGGTATTTGTGTTAAGATCAGTCATTTCCTTCCTTCTTTGAAAGTGCAGGCACTGATTTAGTTTTATTTGCACGATTAACTGTTGACACTTTAGTAACCTAATACATGATTTTGTAATAAGACCCTAATGCTACAACCTTGACAGTGTAATTAATGCAGTGTCCTTGATTGTAGGTGTTTATTCTGAACATCTTAAACTTGTACTGTATGTTGTGCTCTGATTTCTCTCACTGATGGAAGTTGACACACAAGTAACTCTGGTAGGAGTGGAGTTCAACCAGATAAGATATTCAGAGTAATAAGCAACATAAAACACAGTACAGGATTTATGTAGTATCTTTATTTCTCACAGAATGCCACCTCTGCAGTGACTCAGTCTGTTCTACTTGAACTGATTAAGCATGTCTCTCTTCCTTGTCCTACCTCAAGTAATTATTTTCTTTCTTCACAACAGAGTTAAACTCTTTTGAGAGAGGTCTTCCTAACTTCTGGTTGAAGTCTGTCCACGTCTAGAAGTACCTGGCTTTCTGTTCTTCCTTGAGAGTAGGTTATTCATGCTTAGAAGAAAAAGGTCTATAAGAGTAGAGAATGGACTGTGCTGGTTTAATCTCTGCCACGAAGGAAACAAGGGGTTTGTCTTTCCCTGTCCTTACCCCAGCTGTTTGGAAGTTGATGTTGATACAGGATGGAAAAAGCAAAATGACACATATCTTGGAGAGTGGGTTTCAAGAAAGCAGGTTGAAAACAATAATAACTTTATAATAGCTTGGTTTTCTTATTACTGCTTCATCCCAGGTACATCCCTTAGTATTTTACTTCACTTGATGCTGAAGGTTCTATGTAGATTGACTTCTTCCTGTGTCTTACCAGTAAAGATGATTAGTGGAGATTTAATGCAGACCTGTACAGTGCCTTTTGCCCGTGTGAAATATACAGGTGTCAGCATGTTATTTATAAACTATCTTAACCTTTTGACTGTCATCTTATGTGTGCTATTTTTCTATCTTTGATGTGTGCTTTGATATGCTTAGGAACAAATGTACATGCTTTAATTGCTGCTTAACAATTAACTTCTACCTCCAGACAGTAGGTAATTATTCTTCCTATTTAAGTGTGAAGAAACTCCTGAGAGATAACTTATAATTTTTTGTACTCAGACTCTTGGCATCCCTTGTACTATGAAGGCATTCAGATAATATTTTCATTTGTTATATTCACTTTATCTAAAAAGGCTATACAAACCCCTGTTTATTGATCTCTTCCATATGAAAGTGTTCAGACTGTAATAGTGCTTAAAGCTCTAATGGTTTCCTTTGCCATGGTGTCTTAAAGTGCTTAGTGAAGTTGAAACTTCTGACAGTTAATGCAAATGTGTTGAATAAATATATGTATAATAATTTATGGACAAATATCAAAAGGTTAAGGTATCAATTTTGGAACAACTTTTTTAAAGTAATACTT
>WAAG01092300.1:222-12355 GCA_013390105.1 Tichodroma muraria
GGATGTCAGTGTTGGGAAGATGTGTTTCCTTATGTATGGTTTGCTGCACTCAGTGGGATATTTCAAGGTGGGAAGAACTATCTGAATACAAAGTGGGATTGAGTTCACATACTGTCACAACTGTTGGGCTCCAAGGCACCCAGAAAGAGATAATTTTTCTTCTCAGAAGGCAGGATCAGCCATATCTATGTGGTTATAGACAAAAGTTTGTTTATCCTGCTCTTTTAGATCTGTAGTCCTGGAGCAGCTGTGTGAAGAAAGGATTTAAGATTTTTTGGACTTAGCCATTTGACAGTGTGTTGCTGACATGAGTAAATTTTACCTTATCGTAAATGTTACCTATTCCAGCCAACTGTTCTTACACTAGCAGTTGGAATCCTGTACTAAAGAGAGCATTATATACTTATTTTTGCTTTAAGTTTTAAACCACCCTAATCACTGGACCTCCCTCTCATCCCACTTTTCAGCTTTTGGGCAAATGAGAAGACAAAAATGAACGTGTAAGGCCATCGTAAGGCATGATGAGAAGTCAAAGAATACCTTATGTACCTGTTAAAAAGCACCTGAAGAATTTAAGCAACTTTTGTGCTTCTCTAAATCTTGACTCCTGATTTGGAATGTTTGGGATCAGGAATTCTACACTGTGAGCCAGCAAGGATAAGTGTGGGTCAATTTACCTGCTTCATGCACATGAGAACAGAGTGTTACCCTTATATTGGAAGTGGGAAAGCTGAACAAAGCCTCAGATGGCAAGTGATGAATGCAGCTGTCATTTGGGGATGTGGACATGGACTGGGAAGAAGACACAAGTGTCCTCCAGCTTTTGGCTAAGTTTGTGATTCAAACCCATCCAGGCTCACACCTTGACCCTCTGAAAGAATATCCATAGCTCACACTGAGATGCTGGGGAGCCCTTAGCCTGTGTCTGAGGGGCTAATTGGGCTCTTAATTGCCTAGCATGTCTGCACGAGAAAGGTGTAGGGTAATAATAATGCAGTAAATGAGAACACTGGCTATTTGAATATCACTTCCTTTGTCATCTTTATTTCATTTAATAATGTGACATGGCTTGGGGAGGCAAAAATTATTAACCTTGCCATTTTTAAGCCTGAATTGCTGGGAGTTGTCTGCTGAAATTCATGTCCTTAACTTTCTTTGATATTTAGGAAATTCTTAGTTTTATCTCCATGGAAGACTTTTTCAGGAGGAATAAGAGATAAAGATTTTTTCTTTTTTGGGGGGTGGGTGGGGTGGGGAATAAGGAGAACATAGAGAAAGCCATGATTTGGGAATTGTGTGTAAAGTAGCCTGACATTGTTAAAAGAAAGTGGGAGGGGAAGTGTAGTGAAAATGAGTGAAAGAATGGTATTGTAATCTGCTTTATTGCATCCCGAAATGCTTGACTTAGCCTCATTGTCATAGCAAGATGATGTGTACCCTATGAGTGTATAAAAATATATGAACTCCTGGGACAATATAGTTCAATCTGCTCTGCTATTACCCATCATGCTCATCTGAGCACACTACAGCTATTAGATCTGTTTGTGAAACAGCTGAGCCCATGGATGGATCTCCTGCCACGGAGCTGGAATGTACAGTTGAGACAGGGTCTGAATGTACAATGCATGGAAGGAGAAACAATGGAAATGAATGTACAATGGGGATGACTGCACAATGGGAGGTGCAAGAGGAATGAATCTACTCCTACTGTGGGTATGTAATGGCAAAATAGACAGATTGCCATCTATAATTCATGGTGTTTGCTTCCCCCTTCCCCTTGTCAGATAGCCCTCAATCAGTTTGACTTGCAGAAGCCATCCTTCAAGACTGAAAGTTGTTAAAATGCTGTCGTGTTTAACCCCAGAGGTAGATGCATTTTAAACAGAGGAATGGAGCTATGCATGTACAGAAAACCATCTCCTGTGCTCCTTCCTTCCCCAAAGGGACCAAAGAAGGGCTACCCCTGGACGAGGAACAGCCAGACCAAAGCAGCTCACTGCAATTGTGCATAGAAAGGCAAAGCAGAACAGCACCCATGGAGCCAAGATCCCTACTGAAATTATTTTAAAGGTTAAGAATATACGCACCAGAATATGCATATAAGAACATATACATTCTTATATGAAACCTTACATTAACATTCTTAAAGGTGTGCCAACACAATCCTAGTAGCAATTAACTTTTAAGGTCCCTGAAGACAAGTATTGTTCTATACATGCTACTAATGCTGCTAGCACTGATTCTTGGTTATCCGTGGCACCATGAGGTAACTGAGTCATGTTATTCTAGTTCCACATTGTGACAGTTTTTACAGTGTTTTTCTAATATTGTTATTTCTGAATGGACTGAAAAATACTATGCTTTCACACACCTGCATCTTTGTATTTCTGTCTGTAATTAAATTTCCTGCATTTGGCTTAAAAGAACTATAAAATGTTAAAAATGCATTTTCTTGGTTATTCCTGCATTAGTACTCTTTACCAAGAGGGGAAAAGGAGGGGGAAAAAAAGGGCCAAATAAAAAAAGCTTGTCTTGTTATTTCCTTCTCTGGGTAATTGCATTTTCCATACTTCCCCCTTCAGAGGCATTTACAGTGAGTTCTGCTTTCCATTGCTTCTATTGATTTGTAGCTCTGCAGGGTGAAAGCCAGACCTTGGCAAAGCCAAAGGGAGTTTTGACTCCATTCTTAAAGAACAAATCCACCAGTGTGCTGAATCAATGCAAAGAGTCAGAGCACTGGCCTGTTAAACTGGATTTGTAACTGCTTCTCAGAGCTACAGCCATGCAAGGAGCCAAACTGTACTGCTGAATTTAGCGTTTGTTTATTAGATGCCCTTTTAATGGCTGGGTAACGTGTGTTAGAGGCAGGTGAAGGCCTGGGATGTCTCTTTCCACTCACACAGTTTGTTTAGGTGTTGGGAGTCACCTGCTTGGTTTAGCCCTACAAGCGGGTACCTGGTTCCGAGCTGCCCAGAGGGGCTGTGGCACACCCTGCTGTGGCACACCCTGCTGTGGGCAGAGTTGAGGAGCTGAAGCAGCACTGTCTAGTGAGGTGCAAAGCCATATAAAGTATCCCAAGCACAGCTGCCCAGCCTGGCATGTTTTGTATAGCAGAAGGTAGATTTAATCACCCCAAAATGTCATAACTCCCAGTACAGCCAGTAGAACCCCAGCAAACAAATTGATGACAAAGGAATGGAGCATCATCTCGGAGAACATGCCAAGCTTAAGAGCTGAATAAGCTGTTGACCTTGGCCTGTTTGTTGGCTATATCATCAGATCAATTATATACAATGGTTAATAGCATAGCCTAATTACTTCCTAATTTCTTCAAGAATACCCCAAGCATAAGAATTCAATTAACTGCAACTATACAGAAAGTTTGAAGACTGAGCTATTCTCTTATTGACATCATTTGGATGAAGAGTGTGAGCACGAATGATACATTTCTTAGAGAATTCAATTTTTAATTAATTTTAACTTATAATCTAATGAACAGGTTTCTCTTGTAAATTCTCTGAAAATTTCTTTCATCCTCCAGAAGTAAGAATGCTAATTTTCAGAAGAATAAGCTGCTGTTTGCTTGCAAAACAATAAGACAGAATACCTACATTGTAAGGCAGAAAATTAATTTTTAAATAACCAGACCAAGGCTACATTCCTGCTTTTATTAGACTTCCTTATGCTGCATGCCCTCTCAAGAAATGGAAAATATAAAATGGTCAGATGCTTCTAGAAAATATATGTGATTGTGGTATCTGGTAATGTTTTGCCAGATTTTCATTCTTTTCCTCTAAGTTTTGCTCCACTTACTAATGACTTGATAGTGCAGTTCAGCACGCATGATCTCTAAAACACTTTGATGACTGCTGAAATGCACAGCACTGTCCTTACATACCAAGGAAGAGATTTCACCCAACGTGTCCACTAGAGTTTACTTCTAGCAATCGAGATTCCTGGGTTTTGCAGGAAATCTGTGATAGTGAGCAAAACTCACCAGACAGAGAAACCCAGATAATAAAAAGTAATCCAAGACCCAGCACAGGTAACATCGTCCCCTGGCGTCACTGCGTGGGGAAACTGCTCACTGAAGGTCCTGACAGAAAGCACATTAGTGGCCCTGCCCTTTTGTGACCGCTTGGATGAAAATCCCACTGAAGCCCAGCTCTCCTGGACACTGCATGGGATTACAGACACTCAGAGCTGTACACGGGGCAGACAGGTTATAAATAATGGTCACTTTGGTTATTCTGAGCCAGAGTTGTTACTTCACCTCCTGTTTGGGTAAATGTGCCAACACATTGAGGCTGCACATACTGCAGTAACGGCTGCCATGAGGATCAAAAGTGAATTATTGTCTCCCTTTAAGCCTTGGTGTGGTGAGAAACAGTGATGCCCTTCCCTTTTTGCAGTTTCATATGCGGGCAGCTATTCGGGGAAGGTTCTGCTTTTGTTTGCACTGCAACAACCATGATACAACACAGATTTTATTAAGCCATGGAGGCTAATGCTCATGGTACAGGTTTAAAAGCCTTTTTTACTCTTGCACTATCTGCTGTTTTTGCCTTGGGTGGAGTTAGTTTTCCTCACAGTAATTGTGTTTTGTGGTTTTTTTTTGTGCTGGAGATGACAATGACAATACAGGGATGTTTTAGTTATTGCTATGTGAGCACTGCACAGCATAGACATGCTTTCTGCTTCTCACCCCACCCAACCACCCAGGGGGCTGAGGATGCACAAGAAGTTGGGAGAGGACACAGCCAGGACATCTGACCCCAAATGACCACAGGGATAATTCTTATAAAGCTGGGGAAGAAGGAAGGGTGGCACATTTGCAGTGATGGTGACTGTCTCCCCAAGCCATGTTCCCTCATCATGCATGAGGGAACCCTGCTCTTGGGGAGCTGATGGAACACCTGTCTTTCCATGGGAATGCTGGATGAATTCCTTGCTTTGCGTATTTCTGTGTGCAGCGTTTGCTTACTTATTGAACTGTCCTAACACTGGACTTTTCTCACTTTTACTCCTCTGTTTCTCTCCTCCATCCCACTGGCAGGGGGTGAGTGAGCAGCTGTATGGGATGAATTGCTGTCTGGGTTTAAGCCACAACATCCCAGGAGGAGGTTGAATTACTTGGATATGCTGGAAAATGAAGACAAAACAACTTTAATGCGAAGAGGATGCCCCAGGATCATAGGAAACAACCATATATCATGAATAAAAATTTAACTCACAAAGAAAAGTCTACAGAGAAGACCTAGCTGTAAGCTTCTTAGGTTGGGAATTGTCTGCTTAATTGCAGGAGCATGAATGCCAGTGGAAAGTTGCAAAAAATCCCACTGAACTGCTGAAGACATTACCAGTTTTTAGGATGTCCTCAGCAGGGCTCAGCATCTGGCTCATTTGAGATTCATACCTGAAGGTTAACATTCATATTTATCTGTTTTTTCTAATTTTGCTAAAATTTGGCCATAATACTGTCAGCCATTTTTTTTAATTCTTGTAAGGAATTTCCTGTCTGGAGAACTGTGAAATGTGTTCGCTTTTAAGTTTTGTTGCAGAAAGAGAAACCCAGCTGGCCTTTGAACCCTGACACAGAGGCAATTCTCACTGAAGATGGGATTCTTTACTAGATTACAAAAAAAGGAGGAGGTGAGGGCAGAGACAAGTATGTCAAGATGTGGTAATGAAAATGCTCACAGGAAATATGTTAGATCAGTAAATACCCTCTAATGGCATTTGCACTTATTTAACATCTCTTACACACATCCAGTGTGGCTTAGGGAAGCCTTAATATAAATGTGAATTGGGGTCACAGCAAGAGAAGGAGATACAAGGAAATGGGCACAAACTCTGGATGATGATCTCAAGTGGGATGCATTGGCACAGCTCCTAATGTGCAGTGGGTAAAGTTTTGACCATGCAGTGTATTCCCACACACCAATGAAGACACACAGATGCATGTACTTTTCCTTAGAAATAGCAAGCTTTCACTGGGCCCCACTTCCCATTAAAGAGGACTTACATCCTATGAAAATTCATAAACTCTGCAGGCGTTTCTACGGCGATTTGACGGAGTAATCTCCCGTCATCTCAGCTTCTTGGTGACAATGACAAGAGGAAGATGGATTTATCAAATACACAGTGACATGTTTATGACCCTGTTTTGCATAAGCAGGAACCTGAGCCAAAGGCTGTGCAGCTTGAGATAGCAAGAGGGTTTTTATAAATATTGTGACAAGCAGAAGTGATATTTAGAAGAACATGAAAAAAAATCTTACAGTTTTTTTTTTTTTTAATTTGAGACAGACTGTATTGTAGTGGGGCGGGGGAAGAAAGGCTTTTCCCACACTTTTCCACAGTTCAATTTCTCGAGAGCATGAAGGCTTAGCTTTCCGTCTCACCTTGAAAAGTTTTTCTATTAACCCTTCTCCTCCCTCTGCGCAGAACACCCTTTTAATAAAAGCGTCATTAGGAAGGGGGCAGGGGGAAATTCTCCCCATCTTTCATCCTTAGGAAAGTAACACGGAGAAGCTATAGGAACACAGATGGCAACAATAACTCCGGGTATGACATGCACGCAGACACGCCAATCCCAGCTCCAGATGCACTGCTGCCTTCCCCAGCATGGCTCTCAGATGGGGAGCACCACTAGAGGGACCATGCACCATAGGAAGTGTTTTTGCCCTGTTCTGCTACAAAAACCCTTTCTGTTATGAAAAGGACTTATTACTGCAGCTCCTTATCAGTGGTCTAGGCAGCTCACAGGGCACAGTTCAAGAGGTGCCCCCCAAGGTTGCTTGAGGCTGTGTAGTTTTTGTCTCTTGGAAGCAGGGCTGGACCTACAGAGTTGTGAAAAAGCTTTACTGCCCAGTCCAGCAGAGTCTGCAGCAGACACCAGGTCTTTGACATCAAACTCACCCGTTCAGTGCCTTAGGCTGAGCACTGAGAGATGGGCACAGACTCGACTTCTCAAACCTAGGGATGGATGAACCCTTTTGCTGCATTGTCCCCTCAGCAGCCCTGCCTCCATGAGAAATAGAGCTGTCAGGGTCTGTCGAGACAGCTTCAGCCCGAGGTGTGTCCACCAGAGGCTGTGGAGATGCTCCCAGCTCCGGAGTCTGTGATGTGCTGAGGTTTTCACAGCTGTGCCATGCCCGGGAGGATGCACAGCAAAGGCAGGAGCAGGGAATGAGTGATGGTGCAGAGCCGAGCACTGAGCCCCACAGTTTTACATTCACAAGTCCCACTGCAGGGGGTATCCTGAACACTGCCAGAGACTCTTCTGGAGGCTGGCAGGGAGATAATAAAATGCTTGAGCTGTCTTTCAACATCTCATAAAACCAAGAGGGCTGGTTGAAAGTGCAGTAAATGACTCACAAAGAGCTAAAGAAGGAAAACATGAGTAAGAAATGTGCTTGGATGTGTTTTTCTTCTCTGAATTCCATAATTTTTGTGATAATTTATACACTAAATTAAAAGATGAAGCTAAGAGAGCAGCCATGTGCAAGAAAGGGTTGTGGGTACCCAGAGAGCTCATGTGCTAGACAGACTCAACCAAAACCTGCAATGCTCAATGCGAAATACACTCTTTGTTTTAAGTTTGTTTTCCTCCCTCCCTTACTCTTCTTTTTTTCTTCCTTCAGATAAATATATTAATTAAATGACCCTCCTTAGAATTACACAGAAAAGGGAGTTCAAGAACCTTTATTGAACCAACCTGTAAAACTAGAGCAAAATCAGCTTCTCTGTTGTTTCCCCTAAATGATTTTTCCATTGCATTTCACATCTTATCAGGGACTTGTTTGGGCTTGAAACTCTGAAGCTTTTTCTGTAGGTCAGTTCAATAAGGCACTCAAAGCTTCTTTTCTCTCCATTGATTGGGGTGTTTGGTATGGTTTTAGTTTCCTTTTTTTTTTTTAAAGTAAAATAATAATCTGTGGGTTTGGGTTCAGTTTGTGGTTTTGTTTTTCTCTTTTTTTTGTCTTGTATTTCTTTTTTCTTTAAAGAAAAATAGACATTTTCTCATTCTTGGGCCATCATAAAAATATTCTCTTTCTTACAATGAACTTATCCTCTTTCTTTACCCGGTGTCTAGAGAGGACTCAAGTTTCTTCACTAACACTGCAGTGTTATAAAATTTGACTGATAGTTTCAGATTCAAACTGTTATTTTTACCAGACATGAGACAGGAGAAAAACAACAGCTTCACCAGCCATTCTACCCCTGGGTAAATTGTGCCCTCTCTTTTTACAACCTACAGCCTTTTGCACAAAACATTTCATTTGTTCTGACATCTATTTTTGGTGCCATCATATCTAAGGAGGAGATGGACACAAGTTGAGATTCAGGGGAATGGACAGTGTGTGAAGATTTTCAGGAATTAAACAGTAATCATGGGACAGGCAATACACAGGGAGATGAGGATGACTTCACAGGTCCCTGGGATCTTCTCAGGTGCTGGCTAGTGGTAAGTGTTAAGACAAATATGTAGCCACAAGTACGAAATCATCTGTCCCCTGCTCCCCTGCAGCCACCTGACTCCAGGAACGATAGTCCAGCACCAGGTCAAAGATGGTCTCCAGACTCTCATCTCTCCTTGCTGTCATTTTTCTCCAAGTGCCCTTCTTAATTTCACTCCTGATTAGTCCTGTTCTCAGAGAAGAACCACCAGAGCATGGTGTGGTTTCAGGAAGCCCCTGACATATCCTCAAGTGGCTTCTGGGCCTGCAGCAATGAGCAAGGATACCTGAAAACCCAAGGAATCTCTGTGACTTCCACAGGGATTGTCTGGGAGGATGAAATTCAAGAGCCCCTCTGACAACAGCACTGCACAAACACACATTACAGCTCCTCCCCACTGCCTCTGCTCCAGCTTGAGGCAGCACCACAAAATCCCAGGTGACCAGGTTTGAAATTTCTGTAGGTCTTTAAAAAAGTCACCTTTCTTTTTGGGCATTAGTAAAAATTCCTACTGCCAGTTGACTGATTATATATTTCATATTTTGTGTCGTATTTCTTCTTCCTCTCCCCTCCAGGCTCCCTCCCCTCACAGCAAACAGTTTCATGCCAACCTTCTAAGATTTCTGTGGGGAGTGGTAGGCAATAGAACTCTGTTGTCTAATGGGACTTCCACCAGCATTTGGCATCCTTCCTGGCATTTCACCCTTCATATTATAATTTATAGTGTAATGTAATTTTTTTCATATCATGCTATAACATAAATTATTGCCAGTTTGTCCTTAACACTCAAGGAGACAGTCTAGGGCTTTTTGAACCAGGAAAAAGAATGAGAGAAAGAGAGAGAGAGAGAGAAAGAGAGATGGAAGCATGAAAGGGGTGGGAGGGAAGGGGGAGATGAGCAAAGAAAGGGATGGGAGAGAGGGATGAAGAATGGAAGGAGGGAGAGAGGAAGGAAATTTATTCTTTAGAAGCAAAACTCCCAAAGGTAAACCAGCTTTTCTGAATGCAAACTTAGTAAATAAAATTCAAGAGGAAAACTTTTTGTCCCAATAACTTATTATAATTCTCTGCTTCAGCCTAGGATATGTCAATGAGTCCTCAGTGGATCAGACAGGAGAGAGTCTGAGGAAAAGACCGTCAGCCTGAAAAATAATGTATTTTTAAGTTTCCTTATCTTTCTCACTAGTATGTCCCTTAAATTATTAAAAGTGAAAGACATTTTAATATCATTTGGAGGCTGTTTGTTCGTTTCTGGCATCTCATTTCACCTGGAGAATAACATTACAGAAGACAGCTTTACTGTCTATTACTTTATTATTGTAAGTTATTTCCATTATGCACGCCGTTAGGAGCCCCACTTGGTTAGGTGCTGCATAGATATGTCCCAAGGCATGAGCAGCCCATTTAGCTAAGGAGACTGCAGGGATTGTGCTCATGTCCCTTCCTCTCCGAGCTGGCACAGCTCCATGGGCACAGCCATGCTCTGCATGCGGCAGTGCTGGCAGAAGACTGCTTCTGCGTTCTTCATTTGCATCACTTGAAGAAATCATCGCACTCCACTGACTAAAAAATGCCCTCCCTCTGCTTACATATCCCCTGCCTTCCTTTGGAAGCTTCCCCAAAGCAGACAGAGAGAGCAGCAGAGGTGCCCTTGTGTGGTCAAACCATTGGAGACACTCTGAGAGCAAGTCCCAAAGATTGCCACATTCTTCCATAATTAATGACTCTCAATGATGGAAAAAAAAAGAAAGGAAAATGGAAACAAAATGTTTTTAAACACACTTATGATTGAGGCTTGAAACTATCAGGCCAGAAAGAACCACTTGACTGACTGTAGTTTCCTGGGTCTGGCAGGCTGGTCTGTGTCCCTGCATGGCAAGGCACAAGCTGGTCTCAGCCTGGGCTGTCTCTGCCATGCTGCAGGCAAATGTGCTGCTGTGTGCCAGTTGGGCATGCTTGTGAGCTGTGACAGCTGGAGATAAATGCTGCAGCCAGCTCCTGCTGACAGCAACCTGGGCCATTGTACCAGCATTTGGTGCTGGATCACATCACACTTCATTTTCCTACACACCCAGTACAGGAGGACATCATGAGAGAAAAGGAATTTTGGAATTTGGAGGAAGCATGGAACCACAGAACGGTTTGGGTTGGAATAGACCTTAAAGATCATCTTGTTACACGCCCTGCCAGTGCCAGGAATGGACTCCTTCCACTAAACCAGGTTGTTCAGAGCACCATCCAACCTGGCCTTGAACAGTTATGGGGATGGGGCATTCACAGCTTCTCTGGGCAGCCTGTGCCTGTGTCTCATCACCTCACAATCAAGAACTTCTTCCTAACAACTAACCTAAACCTGCTGTCTTAGTTTAAAGACAACGCCTCTTGTCCTCTCAGTACATACCCTTTTAAAAAGTTCCTCTCCCATTCTTTTTCAGACGATTCCGTTACCAGAAGGTGCTAGAAGGTTACCCCAGATCCTTCTCCTCTCCTGGTTGAATCACCCTACCTGTCTCAGCCTGTTTTCACAGCAGAGGTGTCCCAGCACTCTGATCATCTTTGTGGTCCTTCTGTCCTTCTGGACCTGTTCTAAGAGATCTTGCCTATGTTGAGGGTCCCAGAGCTGGATTCAGCACTTCAGATGGAGTGTCACGACAGCAGAGGGGGAGTATCACCTCCCTCTACCTGATGATCACACTGCTTTTGATGCAGCCCCTAAGCCAGTTCCTTTTTCCCCCTTTTGGACAGCATTCATGAGGCATTAAGTGTTACGAAAACAGATGGATCAAGATTTTTGCTAGATCCCATCTCTCCTCCTTCCTCCCACTTCCCTCCCTTTGCTCCTCTTCCCTCTTGGTTTTCAGCAGCTGAAGCAGAGCAGAGAGGTTACAAAACCACCCAGAGCCTCCAGCTGCAATAATCACTAGGGCTTGTGTAGGATTTACACTCTGCAGTTGTAGGATTACATCTATAAACAGCTCAGAGAAAGAAAATAAAAAGAAGAAATACTTTGCAACATCCTTATCCCTCCGCTTTCTCCATGCCCTCAGTTCTAAACCTCCCTGGCCCAGGACCTGTGAATACCTGTTTTTGATGGAGTCTCAGTGATTTTAACTCCTTTCTCCATCCTATTCTTCTCCCACAACCTTGTTCAGTTACTTGAGCACAGTATTTTAGGGTAGCACCTTACATGTGACTGCTCTTGCTATATGGTGTGTATTTGCCTTTTTCCCCACAGCCTGTGCAGGATGCCTGCGGTTTAGTGAAGTCAAACACTTCATCACATGATAATCAGCCATATTCAGAGTTTGACACATTTCTGTCTAATGGGCTGCTCCGAGAGCCATACAACTTTTGCCGGATCTGTTTCATAAATATCCTTGCAAATATGAGCAGCTGTGTTAGAAATGTATATCAAGTTTGCTTTTCAGAGGAGGGAATCTCAATATCTCCAAATGGAAATCAGAAGCAATGAAGGTGCAGAAGGGTCCTGTCACATTAGCCTCAAAATTGCTTGGTAGAAGAACCTAAAATAGTGACAGCACTGCTGGAAGATTCTCTGCTTCTTGGAAGTCCGAGGAATTCTTTACCAACTTATGCATAAAATCTGCCTCCTACTTTTTCCAAATGTAATTTTCCTGGACACATCTGGTCATCAAGCTTTGCTTGTGGC